>PVJO010026658.1:0-20744 GCA_004026905.1 Hystrix cristata
TTTTTTTTTTTAAATCTGTATCTGCTCTGGAGTCACTAATCATGTCTTTCATTCTGTAAATGATATCTATTTTGATATTTTCTAGAGCCTCACTCATCTGCTTTGTTACTTCTGCTGTTACTGCTTCCAAGAGTCTGGGTGGGAAGCTTTCAGACTGTTCCACTTCATTACCCCCTGGGTTTGTCTTTGGTGAGCTAGAATATGGGGTTGCAGCTTATTTGTGTGTCTTCTCATTTTCTATTTTTTTCTTCTTTAGTTTAGTTCCTGTGTTGATGCTTATGAATTTCCTGTGGCAGGTAGCTTTTTTTGTTAGTTTGAGAACCTTTTGGAACTGACTACTTCCTCAGAGAAGTCTTACAGGTATAGCTGGTTTTTGTATTATGAGTCTGTTGCAAGATCTTGCCTCTTCAATTTACTGGGGCTGAGAAGTTGCTGTCTATTTCACCAGCCTTTAATTCTCTGACCGTGGCCAATAGTGTTATTTGTGACCCTCTGCCAATCTTAGTCTTGGCATGCAAGGAAGAACTGAGTAGAACTATTCTGTCACCTTGGATAAAGTAGTACGATCAGCAACAACAATAGCATCAGAGACAGTGTAGAAGATAACAAACTGTAGTAACTATCAATCTGCCACCTTATGCCTTATGAACTAGATTCATGGTTATATAACAATATCCCAAATAAACTAGTACCTTGTATGCAGTAAATATGCCCTTAGTACGGTGATTTTACTCTCAGTGGAGAATATTCAAAAGAGATTAGGAGGAAAGGATAGAGAAATAGAAGAAGAGAAAGAAATGAGAAGCAAGGTTGAAAGCCGGGGGAAATTATGCAAACTTTGGGGAACTGGTAAAGGAAACAGAAGGAAAGGAGAGAAGGAAGAAGTAAAAGAAGGACAGAAGAAAAAATAACAGCAAAAAACTAGAAAGTCACTTTCCTATAAAAACAAGAAAGAGGAAAAAAAGAAGAAAAAGAAGAGCAGAGAGGGAAAAAATATTAAAAAAATAAATAAAATAAAATGTCCACTTCCAGGTGTGTTTCTGCTCTCACTGGTGGACAGAGTAGACAGACCAAGGTCCTTGTTGTTTAATCCCAGCAGTAGATTTTTGGCAGGATAGCGAGTGTTCCCAGCTGGGTTCAATAGCAAGGCTTCACCCGTTCCATTGAAGTTCAGCCTGATCACTGGCTGTGGGGTTGAAATCCAGTTTGTTCAGCTCGACACACACTGTGTGTCTCCCACCGGCTTGGACTCAGTTCCCTGTCAGTTTGAACTTGGCTCCTTTCCCTCCTTCCAATTTGAGTTTGAACTCTGCTTCTCCTTGCCCCACCTTGCCCCGCCTTGCCCCGCCTTGCCCCAGCACCAAAGGCTGCTAGCAGCTTTTCTGAGTTGTGAGTTCAGCCCCTTTCTAAGATGACAATTGGCTGATCTCCACCTCTCCTTGGGGCCATCTGATATCAGATGACTCAGGTAACTTACCAGCCACTGCAGTCTTCAGTGTCCACCACTCTGCTCCCTTTGTGTGTCTTTCTGTGGAGGTCTCTGGGGTCTCCAGTAGTCACTGTGCATCTGCAGGCTCAAACTGGGTCACTTGCGCGGAGAGCTGGTGCTGTGAGTTGGGACCGCAAGTTGAGGCTATGAGCCGGGCTGTGGGCTGGGCCATGCACAGAGTCTGTGATTGGGGGCTGTGACTATGACAGGGGCTGCAAGCTGCTGCTGTGAGCTGGGCCGTGACCTGAGGCTGTAAGCCTGGACCATGACCTGGGGCTATGACCCAGGGGCTGCAAGCTGTGGCTGCACGGCGGGGACAGGAGCCGGATCCACGAGCTGGAGCGCTGGGAGAAAGTGCTGTCTGTCTGTCACCTTCTTCTTCTGGGCTGGTTTCTCCTTTTGCTTTCCCTGTGGGTTCAACTCTTGCTTCAGATCCCTGCTGGGTCCTCAGAACACACTTCCCTCCTTCTCTTCCTGAAACTGCTATATTCCAGTGTTTGGACAACATATCTCAGAGAGGCTGTTACTCTGCATCTCTCTGCTCTGCCATCTTCCTGGAAGTCCTGTAGCTGTGTTCTTTACACTTGCTCTTGTCTTCCTTCAGCACTTGTCACTATCAGTCATTCTTTGTGGCATCAAAGAGCCTCCTGATTTCTTTCTCTTCACTAATCTAACACAGATTCCCACCTATATCAACCTACTTCTCTCTTTACACACTCCATTTCAAGCTCTACTCATTCAACAATTTCTAGGCTCCATCAGCGTTCACCCACAACACTAGTCTCCTATTTCCAGAATTACACTCAATTTCCAGTGTAGTTTCTTTAGGTGTCCTTGGGCCCATCTTGAGTGAGAAGGGGCTTTTAATTTGGTTCTTACCCTCTTTCTCAACAGCTGATTTTCAAACCTTCCTGTCTCAGCCCCTCTCCTTTCCCTTTGGGCAGCTGTGAAATGTGGTGGCAGTGGTATAGGGAGCACGACTTGTGAAAGCACATTTGATTGGAATTAGTCAACATTCAATGTAATGGCTTTCATTTCTCATTATACCTACAGCAGTGTGCCTGGCATTTGGAAGTGGGGTTTTCAAACTAAAAAACTAATGTTGCATGATAATTCATCTACTTTCTGAATAGTAGGGACCAAAGGGTCATCAGTGAGTACCAGAGTATCCTAAAGGGTGAATTTTGCTGCTTATTCTCACCAGTAACAGCAAATATACTAAAACCGTTAATAATGTCTAATTCTAAGTATTCAAAGTGAGCTGACCTTTCTAGTGGTATATTATAAAAGAGAATTTAAAGGCATGGCATATTATTTAGTATAAGTAAACAACTTCTCGTAAACTTTCACAAGGAGTGCTAGTGGGAGGTAAGAAAGACAAGTTTAAGAAGGTGTTATTGACTGTCAGTCTTCAAAATCATTGAGATCTTGAGGTTAATCAATTACAGTGGACCATAACAATGGTGGAGATATTAAGAATGCATTAAAATCAAATAATTTTGATATTGGAACTAAGGAATTTGCAGTTAGTTCATAATAGCAGGAGAATATCGATTGTTAGCAGTGATGTGTAGGTTTCTCACTGTGTGCAGTGGTTATTTGATATACCCAGATAGGAATAAATACACTGGATAGGATAGGAGTATTAGATAATGAGTTTAACTGACTCAAGCCTAACCAAATAAAGACACTCCATAGATAGTTAAAAATTCTCATTTAGAGTTCAGAAAAGAGTTTTAAAGTAAATGTATTATGTACATCTCCAAGTTATGGATCACTGTTGAAAAGATCTAGGTAAAAAGAGAGAATCATGTAGAAGCAAGAGGAGAGTAAGAAAAAAGAGCATCTTTAGAAAAAGATGTGTATTAGAGGTAACTACAAAAGGGTGTCTGGGCAGTGAGGCAAAAGAAGAGTGGGAAAACAGGAAGCAGGAATGTCCACAGTGGGGAGGAGAACAATCATCCATGATGCTTCGCAGCTGAGTAGACAATGGAATAAGGAAGGAGAAGAGGAAAAGGTAATTGTTATTGGAGGACATTTCTCCCCAGTAGTAGCCATAGCAGAATAGTGAGAATCATACACAGCTAGAAACTCGGTTAATGGGAACACAGAGGAATGAGTGGTGGTGTAGCAGCTGGAGGTAGTGTGTTATATTTAATACACTTGATGGTTAACTGAAACACTGAGACAGCTGGAAGAAAGGTTGCTATGTGTGTAATTTAAAGAACTTTTGTTTTGGATCAAAGATCAATTTCAGCTTCTAAAATATTGCTATTATTCTGTACTGTGTAACATATTCATGTTCACTGTTCTTCAGGTATTTCAGTCCTTCATAGGCCTTTGGTAAATCTGTTGAGGAACACAGCTCATGTATTAAAGGGGAGAGAGTTCAGAACTGCTGAGTGCTCCATGAGTCAGCTTCTTCAGATGCTTCCTCCCTGAGAGGCAAAGCATGCGCCTCTCTCGGAGCTTACAAATTTAGTTAAAAATAGACCTCTTCTGTTCTTAGGGAAATGCTCGTACATGGATGTTTGTAAGAGAATTTGACAATGTTCTGCTGCAGATGTACTTAAGTAAGAACATGTCAGCTCTCTGAAGTACAGTGTAAATATCCATTTTCCTATACTCGAATGAGGGGTAAGAAGTGGGTGAAATGGAAATCGAATGTCTTCCTCTGGCTCATTTTTTCCCTTCTTACTTTCATTCCCAACCCTTTCTGGTAAAATCATGATATTTAAATTACCTTTCTAATACTAAAGTCACTTTGTAAATAAGATGTGAACTTTCAGATCACAGAGGAAAGAATGAGAAAAATAAAGCAATTGTATCTTCTTATTCTCCTTGGCCTTGAAGCTCTCACTGATTTAATAACCCTCAAACCACATTTAGGATTATTGCATATTGAAGCAAAATAATATTGTCTGCCAATTATTACATTAAAAGGAAATTTTGTATTAACTTAGAATTAAAGTAATTTCTTTCCTTGAGTGAGTAGAATTAAGTTGGAGTTGATTTTGATGTTATTGAGGAGGCCTTAATCACACTGTCTGTTTAAACTGTTTATCGAAATCTTTTCATGAGAAGGCCTAAGGGATGTCCCCCGACCTCCATCACTACACAACTGGGAAAATATTGGATCTTAATAGCAACTCATGTGGGTATGTTTACTACTAAGATTTTTTTAAAATCCAGAATTTAATTTAAGGATTTAATCTAATTTTCCTTAGAGTTGCTAATCTCTTTGTGCAGTTCTGATGTGTGGGCTGTCTTATGAATAAAACTCCCCAATTCTTCAATACTGTGTGAATACATAACTCTCCATTAAAATAAAATTTAAAAAGGAGTTGCAGTTAACAGAGAGTTTTTCTTACCCCATCACTTTTATTGGAGCCCAAATAGAGAAGAAAATATATATGCAGATATTTAGAAAAGGTAAAAGAAAAGGCAATAATAATCACTAGACTTACTTAGTCCATATTGGCTGCCAGCAATGGCTTAAATAATTTGCACTCATTTTGTTATTCATTTCTCCCAGGAATCATAAAATAAATGCTAGTATTATCAATAAAGGCAAAGAGAGGTTAAGTAATTAACAAAAAGTCACACAGCTAGTAAGATATGGAGTCTGGAATCCATCCTCAGGCAGTGGGACGTCAGAGCTTTAGCTGATTCACAAAATATACCCCCTGGATGATATATTTTCTCGCTCACTAGTTAACAACAAGACTTGGCTTTCAAATATAATGTAAAAATTTGAAAATCAACATAATGGGGAAGTAGCTGATTATTAGCTGTAATATTTTACATAAATTCATTTCATAAATTTATTTTAGTAGATGGAGTTAATCAAGATAAAATTTAAGATATATTTTTCTGTATTTACTTGAATATTATAAATATTCTTTCTTAAACCTAATTCAGATTGTTAATAAAAATACTGAACAAAACAGGGATGGACAGAATGCCCTATTATAGCATGCAAATGTCACTCGTGATGAAAGTCAGTCCAGCAGGTTAGAGGAGCAATGGATAAATTAATGCAAAGCCATTAAAAAAGTATTAGGTCCACATTTCACCATCCTGTCAGTTCAAAATAGGTTTGTCAAATGTCTTGGTGAAATTTGAATACTCCTATTTTTCAGGAGTGAAGTTTTAAAGGGGCCTAGGCAGCACTTGTACAAGGCCACCAGAATTTCTAATAGCCTGCTTTTGCTGTGAGAGTATATTTAAAATGGTATGAATGCATCATTGAAACAAGAATTTTTTTGGAAAAAGGGTGTTATTTTCCTTTAAAGGCAAGAGAAGAGAGGTGATCCTACTCATGACTTTCTGCTGGAAACAATGTATACTGAAGGAAATGTTTCTTCTGGCCTTGTGGAAAGGCTGTCAGAGAAAAAGTACCAATGATCATGCTTTTCATTTGGATCCAGTCAGAGAAAGAAAGTGATTTTTTTGTTGTTGGAGAGAGCTCAGCTGAGAAAACACCTTGGTGTATGCAGTGTCCCTGCATACATCATTCATTGTGGAGTTCAGGAGCTGGACATGGAAGCCAGAGAAGTAGAGTCCATAGGACAGAATGCAGAAAACCTGGGCATGAGGAGGTGCAGAAAAGAGAGCTCCACAGATGGACAAGAACAGGTTACTGTGTAATAGCAGATGGAGGCAGCTGTGACAGCACAGTGTAAGAGTGCTGATCCAACTAGTGTCAATTGAGAGATTCTTTTGGCTCCTAAAATAAATTCCCACCAGCATCGTACACCTGTAAATTGTTGTCTATTTCCCCTTTAATGACTCAGTGCATTTGTTTAGAAGTTTACCCCGAGAGTCATTAAGTAACCTTTAAAAAAAATGATCTTTGTTTAGAGTTCTGGTTGAATTTTCTGTTTAATTATTTGGTGGAAGCAAGAATACCTGAGTGGTGGAAAGTCCCACATACAATGTTTCTAATCCGCAAACTGACATCCCCTTCCAGGTCATCAGCAAGAGCTGAATCTTTGTGGTCTTGCACTCATGGCACATGGAAGCAACCACAGAGGGTGCAATCTGTCCTCTTAAATGGAACTATTAGTGAGATACAGGAGATTAATTTAAATTTAAAAATTTTCCTTTACGCATATTTTCCTTTTTTATAGCACCATGTTGCAAGCTAAAAGGACTAGTAATTACAAGATTTTGCACATATGCACACACATGTACACATATATTTTTTGATTTAAAAATAAATATCCAAAATACAAGATTAAAATATTTTCCTCATGGAAAACGTTATCAATATTTCGAAAATATTTCCCAAATTCTTTTTAAAATATTGATCTTCAAATGACATGATATAATTTCCTTTCATTACTGTTATAGAGCTCTATGTCCATTAGAGAAAACGATGGTGATCTCTTACTGAAAATATGCTAATTATATCTTGAAAATGGGCATTTTACAGCTAAAAATCTCTTCATTTTCTGAGTTATTTTTTATTAAGATGTTACAGATTTTCTATGAATTGAATTAACTTAACTTCCCAATATACATCAGCAAATAAATCAATGTATTATAAGATTTATTTTAACACTTATTTCAAATTAGACCATGCTTTTTGCTAACATTGAATTACTTTCAAATACTTAATTTGTTTTAAGTCATAACACAGAAGTTATTTGCAATGTTTAATTGTCCATTTTTTCTTACACTAATGTTGTACTTGCTTATGATAGATATGGCTACATTAAATTACAGGGACAGGTATATACTACCAAAATACTTTATCTATAAAAGATGTGTTTGTTTATGATTATACCTTTTACAGTCTCATGAATGATTTTTTTCATATTTCACAAGTGAAAGAAAGATCCAGATAGTGTATTTTTAAAAATCTATTCTAGGGCCCAATATTCTAGGATTTTTGAAACAGGAAAATTGGTACTTTTTATACATTTTACTCAGCAAATTTCAATCCTATTTGAGAACTGGACATCAACAGTGATTAATGCATTTTTTTCCTTTCACTCTAACAATAGTATTGTTTCTTCTTTATCAGTGTGCTTCTTAGGCTTGATACAAGTGCAGGGTGGGGAGTGCCTGAATTATTGTTTTCCTTATTTTATGTGATCATTTATTATAGAGGGTCTGAGATGACTCACTTCATGATAATGATAGCCTTTGAGGTACATTCTTGCTTCAGTGTGACCAACCTCAGCCGAAAGATTTTAATTGATACAGGTGATAAGAGAAATGTGTTCTATAGAAAATCTTATTTTCTATCAGGGAAAAATAATATCAGCATGTGAAACACTATACATCTGGATAAAAATGGCTGACACTATTTCTTTTTGTCCTTGCTGTTAGGTGGGACATGGAACTTACTGATCCTATTTCTTAGTTCAGAAGTAAGCCTCTGAATTTGAATTGCCATTTTGGAGGTGTTTTAATGAATAAAAATTTCAAAACAGGTTGAAGCCTGGAAAATCCCAGAATCCATTATAATACTTATTATGCACTACCTACCATTCTTTCAAATCAATAATTATTGAGTACAAAATCTCTACACTAATACATTTCAGGAACTACTTTTTGATATGGATAATCTTCATATTTGATGCTGATGATAGCATATTGCCACGTCATCTGACTCTGAATTTGGTGTGGCACTTGGGATATTACTGTTCAGGTGGGTGAACTGATGATCACCATGAGCAGGTCATGAGTAGCTGGAACTATCTCTGGAACTACATTGGGTTTTATCTTTGAGAAATTTAGGTTTCAGACCACTTAAAACATGTTTTAAACTCTTAGATCCTTAAGTTATAAAAAGAGAAATAAAATTGCCTTGCTATATCTTCCTTCCACAATTTTTGTGTATTTTGTGCCCCAAATTATCTGTTAGATCACAGGAAAAAAATACTAGTTTCATCCATTTGTTAACACATTGCTCTCTATTTTAATCTGTCCTTAGGGTATGCACTATTTCAGACAGCTGTTAAAGAATACAGACATTTTCTTGCTAGTAATTGATGTGTAATACATATTGTGAAAAATCTAAAAATGCTGAAAAAACAAAATAGGATAAGACTATGTGTAAAATATAATGGGATGATTGATTAATGGGCCTAAATTTTCCAGATGTTTCACATAACCTGTTAATCAGCCTAATGGAAGTGCTGGTTGTAGGCTAGGTAGATACAATGGACCTTCCTTCTCACATTTGGAGAAGATGCTGTTTCCATCTCAGCTACTTTTATGGACCGTGAGGTTAGCTGTGCAACTCCCCTAGGAGGATGTCCTATGCAAGAGAAATGAATCTCACCAGGGCTGCTACATTTCCCAACTCCAAAGCCTCAACTGAACTATTGAAATGACATGGCATGGAAGAACACCTAAATTGAGAAATATGACCAAAGTAGTGTGAAATAAAATCAATAAAGTCAATCAGGGGATCACGAAGCATATATCCTGGGCTATGAAGCAGAACATTTCCCATCAGTTGTAGAGAAATTTTCAGTAAGTGGCCCAGATTAAGAATAAAGTGAACAAGAGCCAGCAATTCACACACATGTTGTGAACGTATGGCTGGGAGTGACTTCTCTGTATTTAGCTACTTTACAACATATCCTAGAGAGTTAGATTGGGGAAGAAAGAAGGAAATGTATGTAGACTAAACACTTTTGAAGAGAAAGTTTTGTGCCAGATGCCTTTCATGATCCTCATAGCTGCTTTCTGAGTTATAATTATTCATGTTTATAGTTAAGGTAAATGAAACTTGGGGATGCTAATTGTGACACGTCCGTGTCAGGGGCAGAATTCACAGTTGGGGCTCTTTGATTAATGACCCTATGCTCATCTCAATATACTCCTTGAGAAGCAAACACTCCCCTGCGTGTCAGTAGGAAGCAGCCAAGATATAACTGAAAAATAATTTGTGAATTTAACTGGCTTGGGATATGAAGTATGCTCTTTTATGTAACAAGTAATTCCTGGAAAGTCTCCAATATTCCTGATCTTGTCTTTCTTGTTCTCCTTCTCAGCAACTCCTAGCTCATGTCTTACATCACATCTTCCTGTTTCTTGTGATTTGTCCTGGGTCCTAGTTTAGATGTTTTTGTATACACTCTTCCCAGGCACCCTCATCTCTCCCATGGATGCATGGAAGTGGTTTTCTTAACCAAACTCTGCCAAACCAGTGTGTTGGCCGCACAGAGGTTTACCACTGGCCACTAAAATGTATCCACCGGCTCCCACATCTAGTGAGTCCTCGTGTCTGGTTGCTGTACTTTCTATTTTTCCTTTTGATACGTTCATATTCTTATCTTGGTCAGTATAGTTGTTCCCCAAACATATGTAGGCCTGTTGGATGTGTCATTACTTTGTGCATTTTACTTACATATTGTGGTAATTGAAAATAGATTCATGAAAAATAGAATTGTTTCTGCGAAAACGAAGTTGAATACGTTAAAAAGGCTTCATAGGAAGTCAATAAAAAGTCTTTCTGCTGATTTAAAGGTGCAAAAGAGTAAGAAATAATAAAAGCCTAGAATTCTGAACACAGATATTTTTCACATGTTATTTATGTTCTCATTTCTGCTTTAAAAAACCTGAGGGTGGAAACAATTAAATAATGTGTTGTGAGTAAATTGTATACAAGAAAAATGATGGAAAACAAAAAGTAGCAAACTTAGTCTAAAAAAAAAAACCTGAAAATTTTTTTGTTTTTTAAATTAAAAGAAAATGCTTAATTTATATGGCTCTTTCATACATTTACCTTTACCTAATTTAAACAGGAATATTGGGGAAGATTAATGAAGGGGACATTTACAAAGGGTGGGACAGAGTTAGGAAAATCAGCAAAGATAATGCAGTGCCGCAGACCTATCAATAGTGAGGGAGCCTTTACTTCTCCTGTTCTTGAAGAGACCTAGAGACAGTAGCCACGTAGGAAAAAGATGTGGCCATTGATGGAGGGAAAGCTAATGAGTCCCTGCAGGGAAGAAGCAGAAAATCAAGCTGCCTTTCCTCCCGTGTCTGACATCCTGCTAGTGCCCCCCACTGGAGAGATTGAGAGAAGAGATTATTACTTGAATTTGAGATCAGCCTGGGCTGGGTGATGATCTGTGTTGTATGGCGATTTCAGTTCCTGGGTCTTCTCTGAGATTTGTGGGAGGTCCACAGGACGGAATCAGAGTCAGAACGTAGGAGTCTGACAAATACTTTATTGAAGTACTTTTTTGGGCAACAAGCAGGGTATCTTTGTTAAGAGAGCACACTTGGGAGAAATTCAAGTTGGCAGAGACTAGAGGAGTCAGGTGCACTGAGGACTGGGGCGGGTTGCCTTTTGTGGTCTTAGAATGTGAGGAGTGGTTGGGCTCTGTGACTGCCGGGCTTCTTCCAGTCACCCGTGAGTCTCCAACCTCATGTTGGGAGGGGGAGTTCAGTGAGGGAGCTTTGAAGTCTCCCTGAACTCATGTGGTCTTCTTTGGAACAAACATGGTGGCCAAAATCCATGAGGGTGGGCATCAAACTGCAAATCAAATGCACACAAATGAGGCCTAATTAGGTCAGGCCAGGTCATCATGGATCAACAAGGTGCTGGTGCTCCTAGGGTGGCTGCGTGGGATCTATAGGTGTTAGACTGGGTAGGAGGGGAATTTGACAGGGATTTGATATGCTTTTCTTAGAAAATTTGGGGCCTGCAAGCTCAAAACTTTAGGCCATGTTCTTTTTGCAGAATTTCCTCTTGGCACAGCTGACAGTCTCCCAGATCTAGCTCATTATCTAGCTAACTATTTACTCTATCATCCTCCCTTCAGGAGTGGGGAATCTGAAAATTTTCAGGGATTAGGACAGAGATGTTCTTCTCTAGCATCTTCCTACTGGATGACTGTGTTGTTTTCTTCAGGGTTTTGTGCCTTGCTTTCTACTACTATCTGTTTTGTAATTACATAGTAAACACCCTCACTTTTGTCTCTTACATTCACTCTTGATTTTTATATGGGTACAAATTTATATACTCAGTGCAATGAATTCCAAAATCTGATGAGATAATTTAGCATCTTGGGGAAATATTGACACATTCCCACCCATAAATCTAAAATACTAGTGACAACATTGCTGTTCATATAAGGTAGCATGGACCCAAAAGAGGGATGAGAAATTAACAGCAACAACGATAACAGCAACAATAACACAAAATATTGTTGGTATAGTCCCCATTTATGATGCTACCACAAAGTCAATAATGTAAATTTTGTTCTGTGTCTCTTTCTGTGTTTCACTTTACTATATATCGCACCTTTGGGTTAACAATTTTCTTTTTTCAGAGTGGTTATCCAGAAATTCATCCCTTACAAAATAATCAAAAACAACCCTGTACCTTTGGTGGGCTTGCTCTTTGTCGGGTTACCCAAGGTTTTCGTTGAATAGGACTATTGGACAATAGTGTACTAAGAGGCATCTCAGTTAATCCATGAGATTCTGGATATAGTATTATTTGTACATATCCATCCTCACCATTTATTGTGTAACAGCAAATCAGTTTATCCTTGGAAATAAATGAATTTTTAGTCCTTTTTTCAGTCTGTTAGTTTGGCATAAGAGGATCCTCCAATGGCCAGGGATCTCTCTCATAACTGAGCTCTATCAATCCCCAACTGTATTCTTTAGTGCTCTCTTGGACACAGACTTTCAAACCTTGTTAATCACAGTGTTGCCAAAAAAAATTCATCAACTATATTTCTTGGCAAAATAATGAGAGGAACACTTGTACTTCTGTCCTTTGGTTTTTAGACCCATAGATTGCTGCACAAATATATAGATTATGGCTCAAATCATGTATCATATTCTATTAGGCTGCGTCTGACTTTGCAAGGTATTGTCTTCTTACTGGCTTCTGAGATGGGATCATGTGATTGAGTGATGGATATGGCAGTGAGCCTGTTGTTGAGCTTCTTTCCTGTAAAAATGCTCAATGGCAAAGTTGTATGGGATGAAGTGGTGATGGATAAGCCATTCTGTAGGCCCAGGGATGATGGCAGATGGCTATGACTCTTCATCACCCCAAACCAGATCCTGAGCTTAGCTTGATATCTGGCCATATTCAGTCTGAGAATATAAACAAGGTGTTCTTCAAGGCTACTGTCAAGACATTATGATATTCTATGTGCTTTCTGTGTTGGACAGTCTTGGTTTTCAGTTTCTCTTTCTATCTGTGTTTACCCTCTCCAACTCTCAGAAGCAGCCGGCTGACCCCAATTCACTATAATTTTGAATTCTACCATAGCAGCTAAGTGCCATGGCCATATGATGTCTTGCATATTGCATTCACTTATACCTCATTCTATGTCACAACCAGAGAAAATTTGAAAAATCATAAGCCACCTCATTCTGCAGTTACCATGGGTATTACTTTCCACCAGCAAAGTGACATTCTGTATACCCCTCAAAAATAAGAGCAACCCATTTTCAGAATCCCATTTGAAAGTTTGTTTCTTGGGGCTGTCTCTGGTACCAATTACTGAATCTATATTCAGTATAGCTGAATATAGTATATTCTATATTTCATATGGTTTTTGCAAAGAGCAGAGAGCATACAGATGGGGCAATTTTAGAGAATTTGATAAAAGGACTGTTTTACAGAAGTGTGGGTAAGATTTAATGACATCAGGAAATGATAGCATATGGTATAAGGGCAAACAATAATCATAAGACTTTACAGTACTGTTTCGCATGAGCAAGGGGAGAGTAACTTCCAAGAGGGTAGCACAGAGTTGTTTCCTTTCTTTGCTCCAGTTTTCCTTGTGGCAGAGATTCATCTTTTTTAACCTGAAGGGAGCTAAGGAAGGGGGACAAACCATCTTTTTTTCCCCCTTACTTATGGACATAAACTGATGTTCATGTGTGAGTGTGCATATAAATGTATATGTAATTTCAAACATGAACATTCTCAGCAGTTTTAAACCCTCCCTATAAATACTGAAACAAAAATAAAAACATGCATTTTTCAAGAAATGTTGAGACATCAAGAAGACACTAAAATGAACGAAGTTATCACTCACGTATAGGCAATAATATGGGTTAACAATTGATACGTGCTAAAAAATCTGTAAGAAAATATATGACAGAATACTTGTAATACCAAGAGAAATTAATTAAAATTATCTCTATTTCTGTGTTTCTGTTTTTGGATTGGGTTCTACATGTAACAATAGGAAAAATACCCTGCGTGTACTTCAACAGTTTATAATTTCCTCAACCAAATAATTGTTTAAGTAGAATAACATGAATAATTCGTTATCAGTGATACTCTGTGTATTTGTAACTATGAAGACTATTGCATAATAGAAATCATACTATCAGATGTTTTTGATGAGAATCACTCCTGCCAAAACACACAGGTATTTTTAAAGAACCTCATGTAAGGTGACATGAAAATGTACATTGTGAGTTTGCTTATGGAAGACAGCCTTTGAGATAAGGCAACACACAAGATATTGGCTATAGTTTGACAAACCAGACTGTTTCAAAACCGTGAGATCCATTAGTTCCTTGACACCACTGCCAAATCTGATGTATAGAATCACATTTTTTAATTTTACAGAATTTAATTTCTTGGTTTAATTGCTCTGCATTGCTTAGGTTATAAAAGCAACCTGATGAGTTATTTTTATTTATAGTGCTTCCATTCAATGAGCTTATAATTATATTTCAGTGCACTGGAAATTTGCAATCATCTATTTCAGTGCCTTTAAGTTATTTTGAAATTATACTTTTGCTAAAGGTTAAAGAACTGTTTTTAAAGATAAAATACTATTTGCTAAGATGATCAATAAGGAAATTTGCACATGTGTATTACAAAATCATTACAAATGGATGAAGTTATAATTTTTATTTGACAAAATCATTCAGCTTCAGAATCATCAAACATTTATTGAGTACCATCTGTGTGTCACACTTTCCCACATGACACCTTCAATTAGTGCTCAGAAATCTATGGTGCTCACAAATTTAATGGTGTTAATATGAAAGAAAGTCTACCCTTATTTAGTAGACACCTTGAGGTATAACAATCAGCCTTCATAAAGATACACTCAAGATTTTTTAACTTGGCCTAGAAGATGTTTCAGGGCCTCCTCCCCAACTCCCCAGTCTGATCACTCCTCTGAGCACATTCATGTGACAGCAGTCCTGACCTTGTTTCAGTTCCACAAAATGGCTCGCTCTCCCTGGCTTCTGGTCTTCTCCCATACTGGTTTTTTTTGCTTGTTTTGATCTCCTGCTCCTATATTGTCATCTTTCCAATGAACTGAATCATTTTTTAAGCACCAGCCTAAATGTCATCTTATGCATTTAATGATGCCCGACAAGTATTTATTAAACATGTTATTTAGTCCCCCTTTGTCCAGGTTAGGCGGTCTTTCATTCTACATGTTCCTGTTGCCCCTTCAAATTCTAGCATAGTACTTAGCAGCTAGCACCCCAGTTCCTTAGTTAATGCACCCATCTCCGTTGCAGAATATTTATCTCAAGGAAGGCCAGGCAATGACTTCTGCTACTTCTCACCAAGACTTCCCTGTAATAGATGCTCATAAATGTTTGAGTAAGTGAATTATTTAACAAATCAGACTCATCATGGATGAAAATGTTTTAATGAGTCATATGACAGAGGCAAGGAATGTAAGTGTCGCAAAGCCCTCAGCTTGTTACGAATAACACCAGCATGCCAGGAGGACTGGTCTGGGGTGGAGACTGTCAGAGATTGTGGAGCAGCTGTGTACTTAAGTAACACAAGACTGGCATGGCCTTGGGCTTCTTTACAGAGAAAGATCTCAGCATTTTGCTTTTCAGATCATGCATGTGCTGAATCGCTTCAAAGAAGATGCATCAGATGCTTTTCAGGTTGAAAGAACTCCCTGCAAAACATTATCAGTCTGCACACCCAGTTCACAGCCCAGTCACTCAGGGGCTGCTGAAGACACTCAGCTTGCTTCCTATAGCTTTCTGAATGGAAGTCATGCCAGTCAGTGTTCAGAGAGTATATTTTTTACACTAATGAAATCAAGAATTGTATAGAGCCCTAAGGTCAGAAGTGACCCACGCAATGATGGAAACTTAGCAATGAAAGATATATATGAGAATGAAGTAATTGCCAATTTGGTAACTATAATTTCCCACTTGGTTTAAATGAGATTTTCCTTGCTTGCTCAATCAGCATGCGAGCCGATGCCCCTGCGGGGCCACTGCCGAGCTGGAACTGACTGTGCCTGGTTCTCTGCATCCTTAAATATTCGTTTACATTCCTGCCCGCCCCATGTGTTTTTCCAAGCAGCTTCACCTCTGAATTAGTTGTTTTTGTTGCTGCTATAAGAACAACAAATTCTACCCTGTAGATTGTCAAATTTATTTATTTACAACAGATTTCGTAAAAGGTCTCTGAAGTCCAGGGAGGAGGGAGGTGATAGCTAATGACTTGCTAGAAGAATAATCAGATTAAGTTGGGTTTCTAAGACTTAACGTAGAGCTCAAGGGGTAATGCTGAGCTAGGTGTCTCCTCCCTGCAGAGGCTGTAGGCAGCAAACATGTCATAAGACTGATCTGTTTATAAGGAGCTCAAGCCAAGAATCCCTGCTATCCTTTTCATTTCCTTATGTAAATCATCTAGTGATGCTTTGAGGAACAGGCTGCCAACTAGACCATTTGGGGCATGAAGGTAATTTAGTGGATGAAGAAACAAAAATATTATTAATATCAGTTCTGTAGCTTCTAGCAAATTAGTAGGTGTCCCTGACAATGAGAGAGGTGATGAACACTGAGAATTTGTGAGCCCCTTTCCCCACCGTGCAACAAGAAAACACATTCATCAACGAGAGCAGGCACGGCTCCTGGACATATTGGTACTTATTTTTAAAAGTGTAGGAACAACTCTTACTTTAATCTGAATCAGAGCTGATGCTGTGTTATGATTTCTCTCCTTGATTTGGTTTGCCTTTTACTTCCGATTCAGAACTGTTATACTGACTAAAGCATACAGACTTGGTCAAATCAGTTGTTTATGTATATTTTGCGACAGGAATGAAGCCATTTTTTACTTTACCTTTATGAATGACAATTAATCACCTTAATTTGATCACTATAGCCAATTTAAATAAATGCAATATGAGGAGAGATTTATTTTGCCAAATTAGAAAGGCAAATTAGAAAATTTTTGAGTTTTTATATAATGTCCTGCAAACTGTTCTGTCTCCTTACTCTATGCTCCAGATTTCTCAACCCAGGATATATTTTGGATTTATGTTCTGTGGGTGGGAAGCTGATTAAAGGAACTAAATGAAGAGTCAGTGTAAACCACGAGGATCAATGAGCAGAAACAGGCTTCAAACTGTCTGGCCTTATTAGAAGCTGAAAATGATAAATCTACAGTAATTAAAATAGTGTGATGCTGGCATAAATCAAACAGTGAAACAATTTACATTGTCCTTAAAGAGACTCTGATGTGGTGCATATGATACAATGAAAAGAAGTAGACTGTTCAAAAATTACTGATATAATTAGCGATCTACACTGTTGATGTATATTAAAATGGAGACCAAGTCTGAAGCATCCCTGTACAGACGAAGCCAGTTAGGCTAGCTAATTGACCTTAACCTTGCTTGATTTATAAACATAAGCACGATTGAACTTGAGCTATTTCTTGTAAATGTCTCTTGCCTTAGCTGTTTATGTTGCTGCAACAGAATCTCTGAGATTGGGTGATTTATAAAGAACAGATTTCTCTCTCTCTCTGTCTCACAGTTCTGGGGCTGGAATGTCCAAGATTGAGGCACCAGGCTCTGGGGAATGACGGGGCTTCTTACTGTCCCGTTATATAGCAAAGATTGGAAGGAGAAATGGGGGCAAACACAGGGTGCTATCGTGGCAGAAGAGCAGAGCAGAGTGAGCTAGTCCTGCTAGTGCTTTTTCTAACCACCTCCCAGAACTGCTGCTTTGAGAATTAAGTTTTTTAACACATAAATTTTGCGGGGCACATTCGGACCATTGCACCAATATTAAAAGAACTTAAGTGCAACCAATAAGAAGCAATGAGCAAATTTTGGTAACTAAGGACTTTCCAACAGACCGCATAAGGCAATTGTAGAACCATAGTCAAACACATATTGCCTTTGCTTTTTGGCTGTGTGGGTCCTATAAAAGATTTCATCCACCTGTGTTCCCCTGCTGGAAATTCTGAACCACTTCTGACTTACAGCTGCCTGACTCAAGAATCAATATTGACTCAGATAAACTCTTCAGAAGTTTATTGTGCCTCAGTTTACCTTTTTGTTGTAACACATCCACACCCCTTATAATCTTTATCGAAACATACATAAAAAATTCAAAACTGTCTTGAAAAGCTGTACTTATATCATAGATATCACAAAAAAGTCTACAAATATGTTAAGCTACTAAATAAAGAATTTCTGAATTTAAAAAAAAATCTCAAATAGAAACAATTCAACAAACTCTAGTATATTTAGCTATACACAATATGTCTTCTGTACATTAAAGGTAGTGTGAAAAAGTAAAGATCAAATGATAAACCAAGAAAATATTTATACTTATGACAATAATATGTAGTTGATACTTAAAATTTATATATATCATACAAATCTTGGGAAGGAACATTAAAAACAAAATAGAAAAATAATGTGGATGGGTATTTAAAGGGAAAGTGAAATACTGATTATTACTAAATTTAAAAGATAAAGTCACTGATAATTAAGAAAATCAGTTAAATAGGTTATCGTAAGCACTCAATGTCTTTGGTGAGTGAGCACATTGGTAAACAGAGAGGGGAGACATATATGTATCACTCTCCTCCATGCCTGTTACCTCCTCTGGTTTGGTTGGTCCCTTGCATTGATGCCAAACTTCCTGGCAGCTGTCACTATTTGCTAGTTTTGGCAAGTTTCAGACAACCACTCAGCCTTTTGCCCATGTAGAAAAGAGGTTGTTATGGTTTGTGCCCCTCAATGCCTCATGCAGTTATAAGTAGGACTTTTCAGAGGTGGCTGGATCTAGGGTATGTGATGCTGGACTGAGTCATGGTGCGATGCCAAGATCAAGGGCACTAGGATTAGGGTGTGAGTGCTACCTGCCCTAAAAGCAACTAGCCTGGATAAGATATAAGGGACAGAGAAGCTTCTGGTTTGTCCCGTACTTGTTGCTTGCTGCTTTTGCTGTCTTCTGCCTCCCCTGAACTGTTTCTCTTCTGTGATGCTCCTCTGCCATGCCACCCTGCCTTGGAGTCAGCCAACTATTGACTGAAACCTCTACAAACTGTGAGACAAAATAAACCTCTCCTCCTTTAACTTTGGGTGTTGCCTATTTTGTCTTAGCAAGGAGAAAAAGTAACTAAGACAGAGGTGCTATATTTTTCTCATGGTGCTGGCCCCACAGTACTGCACCATATCATGCGGGCTGTGCTTTAACACTCACTCATATCCTTGTTTCTTGTTAGAATATATTAAGCCTCAGTTTCCTGTTAGAATATATCAAGCCAAAAAGGGAAATATTTTTAATTTAAAAATTTCATCACAGAAACTTGCCATTATCCTAAAGAAATTCTGTTAGCCAGTCCTAAAACAGAAGGAGATTTTCCTATTTTCATATATTATTTTAAATTTGTTTTCACAAACACCAAAATGAAAATATCCACTAAGCAACTGAATTTGACAACACTGAAAATGAATAGCACTATTAAACTAGGAGTTTGTAAAAATGCATTTTGGTACAGCAAAAATAAACAGGAAAGATATTAAGTCAACATGTAGCAAAGGAGGAAAATCTCTCCTGAAAGACTAGTTATGAAAGGGAAGAAAACGAATCTGGATGAAGTGGTATCTCATTGTGGTTCTGATTTGCATTTCCATGATGGTTGCTGATGTTTCTGTTATAATTAATTTAAAATGCTTACTAATTAAGTAAACTAGAAACAGAGTTAACATCTGGATTTTTCTGTCGTTGCTGGTATTGTTGTTTTGGAGGGGATGCAAATACAGAGAGTTATATCTCATCCAAATGTCAATGAGTATATGTGTGTTAAAGGGGGGATGGGCAGGAATAAAGAAGGCAAAATATTTTTGGTTTCCCAGAATAAGGTATATTTACACATTGCTTTATAAACCAAATAACCAGATTTGGTAATGATTACTGTATCTATGAAACTGAGGTGAATAAGGCTAATTAATTTGTTTAAATTTGCAGCTTAATAAGATGCATGTAGTTTTTGTGAAAGGCATTGCTATCAATTTAATAAGTCAAAGACAATTCCATGGGTTGATTTTTTTCCCATTCTTCATCCATCAGTGTAATCATGGATAATTATTAAAATCTTATTAGGAGTTGTGTCAACTAATAAATTAAATATTAAAGCTAGTTTTCAGGTAAACAATGAGTTTCTGAATATTTAACTAGAGTAATGTCTTAGTTTTGCATTACTCTAACAAAACCTGAAGCACACTAACTTTATAAAGAAAAGAGATTTTGGCCCAGCTATTCCCTTTTAGCTATCTTCCCCTAAGAGTTAAAAATATCATACCACAGGCAGGTCAGGCGCTTCCTGGCGTAGGTGTGTGCTGGCTCCGCCCCCTCCCAGGGAAGACAGCTCTGGACTCCATCTTTGGAGCAAGGCTTGAGCTTGCAGGTCAGGCCGCTTCCCGATACGGATTTGTGCTGGCTTGGCCCGTGCACCGGCAGGGTGAATGTCAAATAGGGTGGGAAACACCTTGCACTGAAAGCATTGTTACCTCTCTCCCTCAGTGTCTTCCTTCTTTTTTGTTTTTTTTCCTTTTCCCATTTCTCTTCTGATACAAGCCATCACTATCTGGTAAAGCCAACAATACCCACACCACTAAGGAACTTTTAGAGACATAAACTATAAGGAGACGTGGGCGGGCTACCAAAGATCCCCCAGATTGCTGCAGTCTGACAACTGCCCCCAGACTTCATGCTTGGAGGCCAGGATGAACATAGTACCCAGCACTGACCACTGCAGGCTCGGTAGGGCTAACGAGCACAGAATCAGGTTTTAGCCTGTGACCCCCACAGAGTGGTGGCCATCAGAGAAATCCCACTGTATGTGTATGTATACATAATATATGTATATATTGGTTTTGTTTCTCCTTATTTTCTCTTTCTCTTATTCATCCTGATACCTGTCCAATACATTCTCTTGTCTACATATTCTTTCTTGTTTTTGTTGTTTTGATTTTTACTTTTATTGACTCCTGCTTGGCTC
>PVJO010026659.1:0-20792 GCA_004026905.1 Hystrix cristata
CTAGAGTTTACTAAGACCTCATACTCTGGCTCCTGCTTAGCAGTTCATCCATTTTCTGCCATTGTCCTGTCATGCATGTTGGCCCAGCCACAATGTTCCTTCAACTTCTTGAACATGACAAGCCTATTCCTACTTGAGGAACATCCTTTGTAAGGACTTTCTTTTGTATACACACATGCACGCACACACAATTTGTGCATGTCTGACTCCTGACAGAAGGAACCTGCCTATTAGTCACATCAACCAAAGCATCACTTTGTCAGAGACCTTTCCTGAGAGGGAAAAAATGGCAGAGCAGTGAGTGCCAGCAACTCAGCTTCTCTAGGACAAAGTGTCTAGAGTCTGAAAAACAGTAGCTTAAAGAGATATCAAAGTGAGAGGAGGTTATCCTGAAACCAAGGGGGAACTGACAAAGGGGGGGGGACTTAATTGATATAGGAGAATCACAGTGAGTTTGAGGCCAGTCTGTGAGACCCTGTCTTAAAAAACAAAAATCAGAAAAAATTCTTTTATTATTTTTTCATGATATTGTAATTTTTATTTTTAAATTTTTTAAAATTCTTTTGATTTTTTCTTCTTTCATTGTTTTCTTCCTCCTGTTCATTTTCCACCCAATTTTATTCCATCATTTTCCCTTTTTTCCTTTTATGAGCATGTATGTTTGTGTGTATGTTCTTCTTTTCCCCTGGCCTTTCTCTTCCAAGATTGTTTACAGAGGGTAAGGGAATTTTCCCTCATCCTTTTATCTCTCTCCTACTTTTATCTATCATCTTTTCACCTGACTTCTTTCTCCTTGTTCTTATTCCTTCTCAAAATTTCTTTTCTTTTTTCCTCCTCATTTTGTCTCCCCTTAATTTTTTCTCTAATATTTACAGCCACACAATCTTTTACCATCCCCATTTCTCACTTCCAGTTCTGTACCCAATTTTCTCTGTTATCCTCATCTTAATATATAATATACCTTTACCATCATTAGGATTCTTTGCCTCCCTCCTTTTTTGTCCTTCCCATACCACATAGCAGAGAACATTAAAAATAAATAAGCTTTTTTTTCCTCCCCTACCCCAGGCATTATCCAGTCTCCAACCACCTGGGCTTAGGTAACTGAGAATTACTGGTGAATGCTGTTTTTCACCATTAAAGGAGACACAGCCATCATATTTAGTGCACATTAACTGTCAGTCAAGACTTGGGGTGTTATAATGCTTCCACTATAACCTCAGGTTTCTTCTGTAGCCTAAAGGGAGACCCAAAACAGGGTCTTCTGGTAGGTTACTTCTCAACTCCGATACTACTGTAGCAGATTTGATTGTACAGGAATAATCCTGACTCTGTGGACAATTTCATACAAGTGAAGCTATCTGCCAATTCTACCATCACACCCAGAGCGAGAGAGACAGCAGTAGTGACTAACCCAAGAACCAGATCAGACTCTGCAAGAATGCTTACTAACTGCCAGAAAGAAGTCCTGAGTCTGAGTTAACTTTAATATTGCAGTGGATAACCAGAGGAGATAACTGAGTTGTGGGCACTCAGACTCTCTGGCAAAGCAGCTACCTAGGAATCACACATGCAATGTCTCCCTGGAATATGTAATGTAACATGTTCCCATTAGACATCTTACAAGTTTAAGTTTTTGTTATTTTTTTTTATTTATTTAGTAATCTGTTATGTTCTTTTATGGTTCCTTGTGTGTATCAGATTGTTACTTATGTGTATTTATTCACTGGTTCCGGTTTAATGAGTGCCTAAGTTCTCTCCCCTTCCTTAGCTCCCTATCTAGTTCCTTCACCTCAAACTCCATCATTAACATATTTCTTTATTCTTCTTCTAGACACATAAACTCCTCCCCCCAAGTTTTTAAATTTCCCATACTTAGTTCTTCCACAGTCACTCTTATTATCTCTAGTATTAACCCTCGATCCTTTCCACCCTAAACCTTTGGCTCTTCCATATCTTAGCTAGTTTTCCCTATCAGGAGGTTCTGACAATCTAGTAGCCTCTCTCAAGCGCAAACTAAACCTCCTGTCTCCCATATCTCCCCCTTGACCCCACAAATATCCTCTGAAAACTATCAATACTAACCCTTCAACTCAACTAAAAGTATTCCAATAGAATCAGATCCCACATTAACCTTTTATTCTCATCTACCATTATTCTCACCTTCAAACATCCCAGTTAGTGTCTAGCATTCATCCAACCACCTTCCATTCTCCTTGCCCACCATGTTGCAGAACAACAACAAAAAATAAACAGTTGTAGTGTGCACAAAGGACAGATGGCAGTTTGGGAGTGGGGTAATAACTGTAAGGTCTATCATATGGAAGTACGGTAAAATCGAAGCTGTGGATACCATTATAGCCAGAAGTAATTCTTTTGGGAAAGCATAAATACAGAGTGGGAGTTACTTAAAGTAAATAGCAGAAGGCGTAAAGATTAGCAGTGGACATAAAAAGCTGACACTTACTCACCGGGAGGCAGCATCCTACTACAAATCTCCATATAAGCTTCAAAATCTTGTTACTTCTTTGGTCCTCAACCTGCAGTACCTCTACCCCAAAAGAAAGGAGGGAGGTAAAAAGGGCAAAATTCAAAGAGGAAATGAATCAAAAGTTCAAAGCAATTATACTCAATATGCCCATGGTGAATTTTGGGGAAACAGGGAAAAAGCTGGATGAACTAACCAAAACAGTTTAAAATCTGAATGATACATTCAACAAGGGTATGAAATCATCAAAAAGGTGTCAGAAATACCTGAAATTAAAAACTATATCGAATTCATAAGCTGCAAAAACAACCAATATGAAGACGGAGTGTCTGATATTGAGGACAAAATAGTGAATTGTGATGAAGTGTTCAAAGAATCCAAAAAGAAAATAAGAGAACAAGAAAAGATTACCCAGCAACTGATAGATGACAATAAAAGGAACAATCTAAGGCTAACTAGAGTTAGAGAAAAACTAGACGATAGCACAGATGAATTTATTAACATGTTTACAGAAATCATAGAAGAAAATTTCCCAAATATAAGAGATTAAAATACAAGTGATGCTTATAGAATTCTAAGCAATTATGATGAACAAAAAAGCTCCCCAAGGCATATCCTTATTAAATTTATAGACATACAGAAAAAAAAATTTTTTAAAGCAGCCAGAGAAAAACAAAACAAAACAAAAAAAATACAACACAGGTAAACCAGTTAGAATCACAGCCGACTTCTCAACACAGACCCTAAAGGCCAAAAGAGCTAAGAGTGAACTATTTCAAGCCCCAAGAGTAACAACTTCCAACCCAAATTAACCTATTCAGCAAAGCTATCCTTCAAAATTGATGGAGAAATAAGGTAATTCCATGCGAAGAACCACCTCAAAAGATACAAGAGTACAAAACCAGCTTTTGAGAAAATACTAATGAATATTTTCAACAGCTGTAATAAGACAGACACAGCTAAAAATGCTGAGGAAACTAGTGAGGTCAATGGATAAACAGCAACAAAAAGTGTAAGAAAAAGAAAAACAACGGATTCAGCAACAGATGAAAAAGGCAATAAAAGGGGTTGGAGATTTAGCTCAGTGGTACAGTACTTGCCTAGAAAGTGCAAGGCCCTCAGTTCAATTCCCAGGATTCCCAAAAGGCAATAATACTAAATAACAAACACACCTCAGCAGTATCACTCAGTGTTAACACCCTCAACTCTCCAATTAAAAGACACAAATTGGCAGACTAGGTCAACAAACAGAATCCAACAGTCTCTTGCATTCAATGAACTTATCTAAGCCAAAAAGATATTCACAGACTAAAAGTTAAAGGATGGAAAACAATAATTCATGCACCAGGATCCTGAAAAAAAGGAGGGGTAGCAATTCTAATATCAAACATGGTAAACCTCACACTAAAATTGATTAGAAGAGACAAAGAAGATCACCACATGCTAGTCGAGGAAACAATCCAACAGTAAGAGATAACATATATGCACGGAATACTGGAGCACCTATTCTGATAAACATATATGTACCAAACACCGGAGCACTTATCATCATAAAATAAAAAGTACTGAAATTAAAAGATCAAATAAACACTAACACAATTACAGTAGGGGATTTTAACACCCCACTTTGGCAAAGAAAGAGACCAACTTAAAAAAAAAAAACAACAAATACAGAAATATCAGACCCGAACCACACCCTTCAACATATGTAATTAATAGATATATATACAGAGTATTCCACTCTACTGCAACAGAATATACATTCTTTTCAGCAGCACATGGTACTTTTTCCAAAATAGATCACATGCTACTCCACAAAACCAGCCTAAGTAAATATGAAAGAACTGAAATTACCTTATGTATACTGCCAGTCCACTGTAGAATGAAAATAGGAGTCAGTGACAGAAGAAATTTTGGAAAAGAAAAATGCTCTTGGAAAATGAGTAATGTATTCCTAAACAACCAATGAGTCACAGAAGAAATGAAAAAATTTCTGGAAGTTAATGATGATTAGTGCACAACTTAACAAAACCTCTAGGACACTATGAAAGAAAGTCATTCAAAGATGAAAATTCATTGCAATCATTGCTCACATTAAGAGAACAGAGCAAGAACAAATAAATAACCTTGTAAGAAATCTTAAAATACTTCAGAAACAACAAACCAGCCCCAAACCAAAATTAAGGAGGTAAATTATAAAGATGAGAGTAAAAATCAATGAAATTAAGACTAAAAAACAGTGAAAAAAATCTACGAATTAAAAAGCTGGTTTTTCTGAAGTCTAAATAAAATAGGTAAACCCTTAGCCAGACTCACCAGGAGAAAGAGAGAAAAGAATCACATTAAAGCAATTAGAAAGGAAAAAGGTCAAATCACAACAGGTACTGTCGAAATTCAGAAGATAGTTAGCAAATACTTTGAAAAATTATATTTCAACAAATTTTGGAGAAATGCACAGGTTCCTAGGCACATACAAACTACAAAAACTAACCCAAGAAGACATAAATATGTTTAACAATCCAGTAACAAGCAACAAAATTGATAAAATAATAAAGAATCTACCAACTAAAAAAAGCCCAGGACTTGATTAATTCTATAAAAACTTTAAGGATATTATATCACCAATATTCCTCAAGCTCTTCAAATAAACTGAAACAAATGGAATGCTCTCAAATTCATTTATGGATGCCAGTATCATCCTGATCCCAAAACCAGATAAAGATTAAACTGATAAAGAAAACTATATGCCAATCTCCTTAATGAACATAGATACAAAAACCCTCATGAAGATATTAACAAATAGAATGCAGTACATCATCCAAAAGATCATACATCATGATCAAGTAAGTTTAATCCCAGAGATGCAAGGATGCTTCAACATATGTAAGTCAATAAATGTAATACATCACATAAATAGGAGCAAGGTCAAAAAACATAGGATCAAATCAATAGATGCAAAAAAGGCTTTTGACAAAATCCAGCACTGCTTCATGATAAAAATCCTGAAGAAAGCAGGTATTGTAAGACCATATCTGAATATGATCAAGGATATTTATTACAAACCAAGAGCCAGCATCATACTAAATGGGGAAAAACTAAAAGCATTTCCCCCCAAATCAGGAACAAGACAAGGATATCCACTATCATCTCTTCTATTAATACAGTACTTAAAATATTAGCCACAGCAATTAGGCAAGAGAAAGAAATAAAAGGGATACAGACAGGACAGGAAGAACTCTAATTATTATTTGTAGATGATATGATACTCTACATAGAAGACTCACAGAATTCCAACAAAAAAAAAAAAACCTCAACACACAAAAATCATTAGCATTTGTGTACATCGATAATGAACTTGATGAGCAGGAAATTATGGAAACAGTACCATTCACAGTAGCTTCAAGAAAAATTGAAATGCCTAGGAATTAACCTAAGCAAGGAAGTGAAAGATGTCTACAAAGATAACTATAGTACTCTGAGGAAGGAGACAGAAGAGGACATCAGAAAATGGAAAGATGTCACCTGCTCGTGCATAGGCAGAACGAACATTATCAAAATGGCCATACTTCCAAAACTGTTATATACATTCAAGTGCAGTCCCAATCAAAATACCAACAGCATACTTTATAGAACTAGAAAAAACAATCCTAAAATTTATATGGAACCAGAATAGCAAAAGCAATTTGGGGCAACAAGAGCAAAGCAGAAGGCAAAGCAATACCTGACTTCAAGTTACACTACAAAGCAATACTCATAGAAATGGTATGGTACTGGAACAAAACAGATACACGGGTCAATGGAACAGAACTGAGGATACAGAAACCTCCACAGATACATTCAATTATTTGATCTTTGACAAGCAGCCAAAAACATATGTTGAAGGAAAGACTGCCTATTCAACAAGTGGTATTGGGAAAACTGGTTATCTGTTTGCAGAAGACTGAAACTGGATCTTTATCTCTCACCATATACTAAATTAAAATCAAAATGGATCAAAGATATAAATATTAAAACAGAAACTTTAAACTTACTGGAAAATAAAATAGGTAACACACTTGACATAGGTGTAGGAAAGGATTTTCTAAACAGAACTTCATTCACTCAAGAATGAGCAAGTAGCAACAAATGGGATTATATCAGCCTAAAAAGCTTCTGTGCAGCAAAAGAATCAGTAGAGTGAAGAGACAACCTACAGAATAGGAAAAAATTTTTGCCAGCTACTCTTTACAGAGGACTAGTGTCTAAGAATAATAGAAAGAATTCAAGAAAATTAAACCACCTAAAATTAACGAGCCAGTCAAGAAATTGACAAGAGAAATGAACAGACACTTGACAGAGGAAGAAATACAAATGGTCCACAAATACATGAAAAAATGTTCAACATTAGAAAAATGCAAAATAAAACAACACTAAGATTCCATCTCACTCCAGAAAAAAAGAATGGCGATTGTTAAGGAATCAAACAATATCAAATACTAGTGTGGCTGTGGTGAAAAAGAAATCCTCCTTCATTGTTGGTGAGAATGTAAATGAGTACAACCATTATGGAAATCAGTATGGAGATTTCTCAAAGAACTGAAATTAGAAATTCCATACAACCCAGCAGAGGGTTCTTTGCTAGATATCTTCCCCAAGGAGCTTAAATCATCATACTACAGTGATACATACACACCGATACTTATAGCAGCACAATTCATAATAGCTAAATCCTGGAAGGATCTTGTATACCCATCAATAGACAACTGGACAAAGAAAATGTGGTAACTTTCATATAATGGAATACTACTCAGCTATAAAGAATGACAAAATTGACACATGTTTAGGAAACTGGATGCAATTGGAAAATACAATGTTGAATGAAATAAACCAGGCATTCAAGTTTAACTACCATATATCTCTCATTTGAGTGAGGCGAAGTACAAACAAAGAGAATGATAAAGGATGAACAGAAGGAGTAAAGGGCATAGATTTCTTGCAATAGGAAAGTGGTCCAAGGGAACAAGGGTGAGAGGTGAGGAGGAGGGAAAGGGAAAATAAGTGGAATAAAGATATGCCATGTACAGGAACCTAGTAATGTAAACATTAATGTAAACATTACAATTAATGTAAACAATTACTGTAAACATTACATGCCAAAACATGAACTAAGATTAACAATACTGTATCAACAAGAATGAAAAATGAGATAGGGAAATCACAGGAGGAAGATTTAAAAAAAAAAAAAGAAAGAAAAGAAAAATGCTGTACTATGCACATGTAACCATGCCTAAAGACAACTGTAAACTACATGAACTGCAAACATGTACAAACAAAAAAAATTTTTTTAAGTCAGTCAATATATCATCACACTATACTAATTCTTTGCTTAGTATTAATCACTATAATATTTTTCTTATTTCTGTACTTAATTTCTCAATGTTTTACTATCTCTCTCATGGTAAAGTGGGAATTACATGAGAATGAGTTCTTGTTCAGTATTCTCTCCCATGATATTAGATGATCAATAACTATTTTTATACAAATAAATGAGTATCAGGTCAATTGCCCACAAACCTTTCTCTGTGTGATAAAATGTACGTGTGCCTTTATGATCTCTATTTACTTATAAAGTATTGTCGCAATTTCTTAACTATCATGTCAACATGTCTGATTGTAAATGTATTAATTGGTTCAATAAAAACCAACTCACAAGGCCAATTAAAGACCAAATGATAGCAGTGTTTAAAGCTTTATCAAAATCAGTCAGATTTTATTAAAATTTCCAGTAATCAAAACCCTACAAAATAAACTGTTGTTAACTTTTGACATTTGGAAGGAGAAGAACAAATGAGATAAAGGAAGTAGAAGAATTATTTAAGTACATATATTCCCATAATGTAAAAGACTTCTTATTCTTAGTTCTTGGTTCATGCACTGAACTTAAGTATATTTCTCACTGTCTATTGATTAATCAAAACTAGTTGGGATTCTTTTCTCTGACAAAAACTAAAGATACTTTTATGGGAGAAAAACAATCTAACTTATAAAGATATAATAAATATAGGTAACAGACTACTAGATAATTTCCAAAGACTCAAGTAAATTGTTAATATTGGGGATATAATAAAAGAAAATGACCACTTGAAGTAAATAACTTCAGATATCATAATTTTTACTATGTATAATCATCTTAATCTCTTCTATTGTAAAACATCCAGATTTTCCTAAAATGTGAAAATAAAACAACTTGAATTTGGCATAATGCTTTTTCCCTGTGCTTTCTTATATTTTTCAAACAAGATTCCTTATGAGGAAATTCTGAGGAAATCTGACAGCAAAAGTGCATGGGCAGCAAACTATTTTTAATTCTTATAGAATGTAAATTAAAAATAATTTTTTAAAAATGAGTTTAGATTAATAATACACTGATAGGAAAAAATTAGTTACCAATGATTTTGGTAAAAACATCTTTGAAAATATAACTATGTCAGGGAATAAGAAGAGCAAAACCCAATTTAAATATTTAAAGAAAATCATTGAAATAATACAAATACCACAACAAAACAGATGCCTCATTTTTTTTTACTACAAATGACATATAATTCTTAAGCCATTACAATGCACTGAAGTACATTTAAACATCTACAAATGTAATACACATTAAAGCTCCATACAAGAAACTGACTGTTGTGTTCTCACTATTCAAAATGATTATTATAACCTATAATAACTTTAACTCTCCTGAAGAGAAATACTATAGGCCTTAATTAGGTCTATAAGACAATTTATAAATATCCAAGTATTATGGAAGTAAAATGTTTTTTTAAAACACCAATTGCATGTAAACAGAATTTTAGCAAAATACTGTATATCCACTATGTTCAAAATATTATTGGCTATCTTATTATACAGCTCTTTACAAAGCAAGAGATAATTTTAAAAACTGAACTTGGAAGGTCTTGGGGAACTTGTCCTTGGGTGGATGGATAGGGGGTGGTGGTGAATGTAAATATGGTGGAGTGAGTGAGTAGGTCCTACAGTATTTCCCAGTGTAATGGTTTAAATTTTTTCTTACATTCTCCTCATCCTCTTTAGATATTCAATTCTTCCCTCTGGCTGGATAAGATCAAAGTAATGAAGGCTGTAATATTTTAAATGATTAAAAAATTAAATCAATAAAAAATTGGTTAATGCTATGAAAGAAGTGAAAGAGGTAGAGAATCACACTTGTAAGGGACTAATTATACATTTCAGTATTAACCCACAGGTGAGAAATTCATTTAACATGTAAATGAATAAAAAGGAGTTGAAAGATAAAAGTCCAGGTGAAAACTCTGATATACCTTCCTGTCTTACAAATGCACAGCTAAATATTTAATCATTTAAACAGTCTAAATTCTGGTCCCACTATATTTTCTGGTCCCTCTAATGAATTAGCAACAAAGCAAATGATATAAATTTTAGATAAAAATTCCAGTATAGATCACATCATCTAAATGGTTTTGCTTTTTTAGATATTAAGGTAATGTTGTCACTCTAAATCCACTGTGTTTCCTCCAGTTATGCCGAGACTTATGCACAAAAGCCACTATCACAAAACCTCCCATGTTTATAAGTACAGTAATACTATGATGGCGGTCTAAACACAGGAGGGAAAATGTCTTTTCTTAAGGTGGTAGTGGTGAGGTCTACTGTTTCTTTAACCAGCAGTGAGGTTTGCTTTGCTCCCAGGACACTGGAAAATGAGTAATACCAAGTTATTTACAAGATAGCTTAATGACTCTTGATACAAATCCAACTATTAAATAATTCTGAAGGGGAAATCTCCTCAGAAAAAGAAAAAGAACCGCCACACAAACAAAAGGTGTGAAATAAAACTAAAAAAGAGAGTTATTAATAAGGAATGGGCAACTCAATTTTAAAAATTTCCAAACAGACAAGAGAACTTTTTTCTAGTTCAAGTGACTAGACTGTACTAACAGTAAGCATCATTATTACTATTAAAATATCTGACTTGATCAATCTCCATGCACTGTGAAAGCATGAATACAAAAAATCCACATATTGAGGTTGGGGACTTAGTTCAGTGGTAGGACACTTCCTAGCAAGCATAAGGCCCTGAGTTCGATTCCCCAGCACCAACCCCCAAAAATCCACATAAAATCAGTCAAATGTAATACTAAAGGGTATGTTGAAACCTTTTCACCATTTAAGAGTTTATCGTTGATATTTAATCGTATATTTTAATGTTAATTCTCAATCTTAGGTTTACTACACTGTCTATCTCTATTCAAGTGAGTTAGCAGTAACTTGAAAGTGGCTTAATCATTAAGTATAGATGATCAATTCTCTTCCATCATCAAATTATACATTTTCTTCTTGTATAACCTGTCTAATGTAAGCAATGATCAAAAAAATTATAGGTACTTGCACTGGACCTTTTAGAAGCTCTGGTATCTAACAGTACTATAATTTTGATGCTTTTGTCTTTCCCCTTCTTTCATTATTCCTCTCAATTTTTTAAGTACAGGTAATCATGGGGATTTCCTAAAAATCAATCCTTAGCTCTTTCCATTCTTTTCCCTTGGATTTCTTATCTGCCAAACTTCCAACAAACATGTCTGGAAGATGTTTGGAAGATCTCTAACTCATGGTGTTTCAAACTGAATTCTCTCATTTCCAACCTTCTTTTGAACAGTTTAATTCAGAGGAAATAGGATGGCATATTCTTCCTGTGTTAACTTGACAAATCTGTTTTTTTTCGTATGGGGGAGGTTGCTGGGAATCGAACTCAGGGCCTTGCACTAGCTAGGCATGTGCTATACCACTGAGCTAAATCCCCAATCCCAACCATCTGTTTTGAAAAAGACCTCACCTAAATCATCCTTTTTTTTTTAATCCTTGTTTTTGCATTTAAGAACTCTCAAGTCACTCTTCTACTTATTTTACAATCTCTATTCGTAAGATCCAAATTATTACACAGAATGAATGAGGCTATTGAACTGGTTTACTGCATAGCACCAAACAAGTTTTCATTGAATTAGTGCATTTATCAAACACATATAAATAATTGCAGAGGATGGAATAAAAGTCTCTATTACTATTTTCTTAGGAACTGTGAGCCTCCATTAATTAGAAAGGTATATTTAATATGAAATACACAATATTTCAGGCTCTTAAGAATCAATGTGAAAAGTTTGCTACCACCCTCACCATCCCTGTCACTCTTAAACTTCAAGTAAAACTTTAGCCTTACTGTTCCTACACCCACCGCAGGATTCCCATAACAATTCTGTTCCATGCCCCTAGACTCCCTTTCTTCCAAAATTTTTTTACACTGCCCTCTAAGAATTCCATTTCTTGACTGCAAACTTCCTTGTACTTTCAACTCACTGACTTATTATTCAACCATCAACTTCCTTGCCTATAGTCCACCTGTTATATGACACAACCCCTGTGTGCTTTTGTCACTAAATCCCAACTGTTGAATTCTGTTAGACATAATCACAAGTTTCCACCTCTAAATATGTTGTCCAGGGTTATTTCCTCTTTAAATTTTCTCACTCTTAAAATCTTCAAGTGCTCCATCTTGTCATTTACTGAGTGACTATTGTAATGCTACCTCATCAGCAGAGATTAAAATGTCAGTGATATTTCACTCAACTCTCTATGATCAAACTGATAAAATCACTGCACGTATTATGGTTTGTATCTAGATGTCCCCCCAAAGCCTATGCAATCAGAGGTGGGGCTTTTCAGAGGTGGCTGGATCCAGAATGTGTGATTCCAAAATTAGTCCACTGATTAGTTTGGCATAGTTCTGCTGGGATGAAGGATATGATGTTAGGATTAAGGACACCAGGATTAAGAGTGTGAGTGCTACCCACCCTAAAGGTGGGTAGTCTGGATAAAATAAAAAGGACTGAAAGAGGTTTGTTTATCTCTTACTTGGCTTGCTGTTTTTTGCCTGCCATGAGCGGTTTCTCCTCTGCAATGCTCATCTGCCATGCTGCCTTGCCTTGGAGCCAGCCAACTATGAACTGAAACTTACAAACTGTGAGTAAAATAAACTTTTCCTCCCTTAACTTGTGGGTGAGACAAAATACCCAAAACAGCACCTAAACTTCTTTCTTCCTGTCATTACACTAAAATAATGTACATCTTTCTGTCTATAAATCCCTTCATCTTTGCCTTACACTGCATCTGCTCTAGACTTCCAAGACATCAAGAACTCCTCTTCCATGGATTTTTACTTTTTTAAATACTGCTACATCTTTTCTCTCTATTCTTCATGCTGGTTTAGTATAGAGCACATAATCAGTTTATATGAAAGATACAGAATACTGGACACTATGGAGTCTTAAGATTATAAAAGAATACTGTGTCTCATAGTCACAGAGGTTTCTGTACAATGAGCTCTTCGGGCTCTCTCTCTCTCTTTTTTTGCTTTTTGAGACAGAGTCCCGCTAATGTAGTTTAGGCTGTCCTTGAACTCACTATGTAGCCCACGCTGGTCTTGAACTCGTAGCAATCCTCCTGCCTCAGCCTCCCAAGTGTTGGGATTACAGGCATATGCCACCACACTCAGCTCTTCTGTTTTCTTAACTTTCAGATAGTCTCTGACAGTTTTGTTCATTTTCTCCTGGCATCTTGGTTTCTGAGACTCCAGACTGTCTGCTTTTCCTTCTGTTCCTCTAATCACTCTGTTAGTCTCCTTTGAAGGACTTACAAAAGGACATCTGCTGCAAGACTTTACTTAGTAAAGTCACTTTACTAAGTAAAGTGACTTTACTAAGTAAAGTGACTTTACTTAGATATTGTTCCCAGGTCCTGTTCTTAAACTATATGCTGTTATGAAGTGATTACAACTATTTTCATTGTTTGGCTCCCATACCTCAGCTAACAAATCTTTATGTACAGTCCAATCCTAACACTAAGTTCCAGATTCATACATCAAAATTCTTAAATTGTCTTCATTTGAATTCCATCAGGGACTTCTAAATCATATCTCAAACTGAGCTTCTCTGTTCTACCCATCTCTCCTGTCCCACACAAAGTTTCTCTAGGTCTCTGTATCTCAATATAAGAATTATAGGTTTGACTGGTCAACTCAGAAAACTAGATGTCACCTCAAATTCCTCTCCTCACCAACTCCCCAAATCTAGTCAAATATCAAGTACTGTACTGTCAATTCTACCTCCTAAATAATTCTCAAATGTTTCTACCGTTTTCTATTTGTAGTGCTTCTTTCCAGAGCAGTCCACTATTTCTCATCTTGGAATAGTGTAACAACTTCTTAACCAATGATTCAGCTTGCAGTCTTGCCTCGCCACTCTATTCACCTTACCACAGCAACAACATTTGTAAAATGCAAATCTGGCCATAATATTTCTTTAACTACCCACTGTTGTTAGCATAAAGTGGTTTCATGGTCCTAGACTTCAGTTTCATTTCTGGCCACTTCACTTAAATTCTAGTCTTCAACCATACTAAACTTCCTTGCATTTAGAAGGCAAGTATGTAGCATATACTCTTTACTGTGGCTAAAAGCAACTCATTCTGAGATTGTGGCTTAGAAAGATATCCCGCCTTCTTTGATCTATCACTATTCCAAGTTTAAGTTGGATTTCCCACCAATGCACTAACTGCTAACTCTTCTTAGAAAGTATCATCCTATGTCTTAATTGGCCATTTACTTTTCTCTACCTGGCATTCGCAAATCATGGCAGTTAACCACTAACAAGAAGGCATTCTGAACTATGCTTATGTTCTTCAGTATTTTATTTCTAGCACTCAGAAAATGCTTAGTACACAGAAGCCACTCAAATATTTACTGAATGACAACAAATTTAAAAAGTGTTATAAATTTAAGAGTTGTGATGAGCCATGCATGGTGTTGCACACTGTAATCCCAGCTACTCAGGAGGCCAAGGCAGAAGGATCACAAGTTCACAACCAGCCTGGACAATTTAGTGAGACCTTCTCTCAAAATAAAAAAGGCTAGGGATATAGCTCATACTCCCTGAGTTCAATCTCCAGTACCAGAAGCACGGGGAAGAAGGGGGCGCAGCATCACTTATAGGTTGGTAATTCTTTGGATTCTCATATGTGAAAAAAATTACATTTTCTACCTGTCACATAAATATGCTGTAGAGATCAGGAATTAGAAAACCACAAAATTTTTTCATTAAGAGCTATGCATATAAAATAGACATTCTATGTGTAAGCATACTATACATAGTCTATGCTCTGAAATCATGGCTATTAATAAGTTGCTTGGAAATGTATTTATTTATTTTGTTAGCATTCTCCTGCAAAGTTATAGTTAATGTAGGCTGATTGGGGTATCATAACCTGAAATTTTTTTTTACCAGAAAATTCTTGTACTTGTGGAAATTTTGACATAGGTAATAGGAAACATGGAGAAAGTGGATTTTAAAAGGAACTTCAGAAGAAGAGCAGTGAGAGTCCAAAGGTGTCAAACAGGAGAGTACACTAACTTCTTAAATCCTACAGGAAGAAAACTTCAAGTACTAGAACAATTAAGGACAATGAAACAAATTTCATAAAACTTATAAGAGGAAGGAGAAAGGTAGATGAAGAAAAGATATTATTAAACAACAATTATTATTAAACAATACAAGTGGAGCCCAAACTAGCCCAAACTGGTAAAGCTCAGTTCATTCATTTTACTATTGCTTATTAAGTGGTGCACATGAACCAGATACTAGGTATACAAATGGTTCCAACATGGCTTATATATAAACACTGAAAGAAAGCTTTTAAAGAAATCATATATTAAAAAAGCAAGATGTGTTAAACAATAAATTGAAAGTGCTCTAAGTACAAAGGTGAGCATTGTGGCATTAAAGCTAAAAATTTTGAGAACATAGAGGAGAGGGAGGTGAGCATCTACATACAAGGTGGTGGCCAAGCCCTCTTGAGCAACTGTTTGTCAAGTTTTACATTTACAGGCCACTATTCACTTAAGGACTAAGGTCATTATAAAAAAGGAACACTTTACAAAAGTGGACAACCAAGTAAACAGACAGAATGTCCAAGGACAAAGACAAGATATCTACAACGTCAGCTGATTTAAGGAGCTAACCAAGGTCCCTTGAGCTAATAAGCATTCCAATAAATCTTTTTCTCCTAAGAATCAACTGATCACTATAACCTTTACTCCATACCTTACAAGCACATATAAAGCATACCCAAATAAATTTCAGGGGCAATTCTCCTCTGAACTGACCCATCTTGCTGCCTTGAGAATATAACCTTCACTTTCACTAACTGTGCAGTCCACTCTGTTCTAATTAATTTCCCTTAGTGATGTGCCTCAATGTGTCTGGTTTGGATTCTTTTCTTGGACAAACAGGACCTCTCCAAGACAAGTTGGGTCTCTGGCCTCTCCTGTTAACTGTCTTGGTAACAGTAATGCGAAACAAATGCTATTCCTGAAAGTGACCTCATAGATGAAAATGTTCTTTAACCATAAACAACATTCCATTATCTCATAAACTTGCAAAAACAGTCATTCCAACAATATTAATCAGTTAAATCTCCTTATAACTTGATATTATTATTTTCAGTTAAAAATAAAATTACTTTTTCATTTAATTGATCATGCCAATAACAAAAAAATCAATAAGTCTAAAAATTATTTCTGGCTTTGTTTTGGTTTTCAGCTGAATTACAGGTATCTGTCAATTATTACTAACCTTTGGTGAAAGAATTTGCATTTTCAGGTGATAATTTATGTATATGACCAAACATAATAGTGCACAGAGAAAATGTCGTATCGTCTATGCTGTTCTCATTTTGGAAAAAGAATTTCAAGTTATTAAAAAATTTAATTCACACAGGAAAATATTCTTGAAGATCTTGTACATATAACTCAGTAGTTCCTTTATCTTCCCTTACTTTCTTCAACTATGTATGAAAATAAACCAATGATGTTTTCACTCCCACATCTTTATCTGGTTATTTTTTACTAATCCTTTGAGGAAACTTCAAAATCATTTAACAGTACTGATTTTTTTATAAATGTTAAAATAGATTTGAGAAATTAAAAACATTTTGTTTACTAATAGAATCTATAACAATTTTTAAAATTGCACATGACTTCTACATAGTCCAACCACTGATCTAAGGCTCGTATTTCACTTAGAACATGAGTCACCCTGTAGTTACAAATTCTCTAAAGATGTGTAAAGAAATGTGTAAAAGGCTTCAAAATACCTGACAAACCCAATGAAGACATAAACAAATATACTAGAAAGACGATGATTCAAGTAAATATGACAACCCCATTAAAATGAAATACACAGTTTTGTGGAAAAAAAGGAAATCTAAGATAAAATAGACACTTTATATAAAATATTTACACATACAATGCACAAAACCCACTTTGGTTAGCAACCTTTAAAGCTCTGAAGAGCAAGATATTTACATATCTTTCTTTCTGGTTGTGTGTGTGTGCATGCGGACAGGCGTGTATGTGTGTTTTGTATATATTTTTAACAGTTGACAGCTGTTTTAGAGCATACAGAGATGCCAAGCTGAATGAAGGTCTTGATTACTTCAAGATTAGCTATCTAAAGTTTCTATTCATTTTAAGTGTTGTTAGTTGGAAGAGTCATTAGTCACTTCCTTGTCTCATAGAACATCAGCATACATTTACATTGTTAATGAACATTTGGGTAAATGAATTAATGGCACTTTTAAACATCAATTCAGTCCTAATAACTTAGTATGTCATAGAAATGTTAGGGTAAGATATAAACGAAAAGCCTTTTCAGTAAAGGTAACTATTCATTGCTGCAAACAATGAAGGATAAAATTAATTTAAAACGTTTTTAACCAGGTTTAAGCAAAAAAAAAAACTCTCAATATTTAATGAAATACACCACAGAAAAATATTCCCTTAGAAAACAACAGAAAACTGTGTCCTCAAATGAGCGTATAGGAAGGAACGGTACGAAAACGTTGTTGAAATTATATACTTTTATCACAAATACATTCACTTATAGGAGTGCTCTGCACAATAATTTAACTGATTTAATTTTGAGTGTTTCCTGTAAGTACTGCATTTCAGAGAAACCATCACTTGGGAATGCTTCATGCTTAAAACTGAAATAATAAAATACTGAAATTGAAATGGTCAGTTCATTTTTATATTGTGAAAGTCTTCAAAATCAGTCGTGAGTCTTACATATCAAAAAATTTAAAAACTCACAAATTTGTAGGACAAATTCAATTCCATTAAAAACATCAAAGTCACTTGCATGATATAGAAGATATTAAAAATACAGAAGAAACAAACATTCCATGATGACCTTATGTTCTAAAGAAACAGTCACTTTAAGAGTCATTCATTTTTTTGAAATTCTCAAAACGTAAGGGCATCAATATAGACATAACAGTAATTTTATTTGAAACATAATTTATGTGGACTAATTTATAAAGTTTTAAAATAGAATCACAATCCTGATATATGTTATTTCATGAATGAAATATTAAAAAGTCACTGAGGAAATAAACATTATCAAACATTTAAATAAACTACTTAACAATAAAGTTTTCAATATTCTCACTTTCTTTTAAGAAAGTATGCTCTTACTATCATTATTATGTAAATACCGAGAAAATAATATAGATTCTGATAATACACGTCAGGTATCTGCCTTTTATTGGTCAACAATTCAACAATTTCAATGTACAGATTTTTAAAGTATAATGCAAATTTCAACTGTTTACAAAAATTTTTAAAAAAAGAGATTTAGGTAAGTCTTTTACCGTAGAATAATCTCATTTTGTTAAGGGGGGATCCCTATAAAATCAAACCAAAAGCTTACGATTCTTTAAAAATATGTTTGACAAAGGCCACTTGACATTTCTACATTCCTAGGCTAAAGTCATTGTTTAGTTTATGGCTTTTTAATGAATGACAATATATTAAACATTTGGCTAGTGCTGCTGTCTATAATCAAAAGCTGACTTTTCCTGGTATTCAGTAGTGTTAAGACTGCTCTACATATATTCAGGAAAGTATTCCTAAAATTGTCTCTTTAGCTTCATAGAATTATAAATGTAAATTGGACACACCTAATTCAAATTACCCTAGTAGGCTGCCTAGCACTGGCAGACAGTATTTACACACAAAACTTACCTCCCGACTTGTTTAAATAAGTGGACAAGGGATCAATGCCTACTTCTTGTTCTTCTGGCTGCAGAGGATGCCTAGTTTCAGATAAGGAATGATACATTGCGGGAACTGTAGAGTGTCACGGAAAGTAACTACCTAGGAGACAAAAAAAAAAAAAAGAAAGAAAGAGAAATAGTAACTACAGTATCTTTTTCTTTTGCAATAACTGGGAATGTAAGACTGAAATGATTAAGTGAGCCTTATAAACACTAACGAGTTTTTCACAGGCTCCAGGAATTGTTACTACACCTCAGCAGGATTATGCCACAAAAGAGCAAAAAAGGTGGCAAAAAATTTCTGTATCAACAATTTCTCCCATAATCTGAACATAATTTGTAATCTTAATTTCAATGATGAATCACATTTAGTGTCAATAAAACTTTGCACAAAAAGCTGAACTGCAAGTTAAAAAATTAGTCTCATTTATAGCATCTTTTGCTTTACTATCTAAATAATGCACATTTACAATATAAACCTCCAAAACGCAGAAATCTGTCTTAATCTACTTTAAATTTTTTTTTGGGGGGTGCTCCAGGGGATCAAACTCAGGGACCACCACTGAGCTAAATCCCCAACCCCTTTCTACTTTAAATTTTCATGAATATTTTCCTACCCATTACAAGAAAAATGTATCTATATTATCATTTCTAATGGATCCACAGCATTCCATTATACAGGTATCACAATGTATGTACTCAATCCCTTAAACAATTGGAAGGCTCTCAGTTGTTCAACACCATAAACAGTCTCACAGTAAGTATCTACGGTATGTCCTAAAATAAAGTCCTGTGAGTGTGCTTTGCAGTTGCTGGACTAAAACAAGTATCTAAAAAATAAGATTTTGTAAGGTTTTGTCATATTCTGTTCTAGAAAATTCTGTATATAATAAAACAATTTGTTTTCAGGGTTGTTCTTAACAATGGATATTTCCTCTTTATAAATCAATGTGAGAGTCAAATTTTATGTTGTTTGCTAGATTCTTGCTGAGATTACTAAAATCTTCCTATGCTTCCATGAAAATTGCTTATTGTCGTTTGTGGAGTTCAATGTTATTATCTGTAAGACTTTGTCATATGATACATATATTTCCCCCAAACGTGTCTTTAAATTGTATGACATTTTTGTGACATAAGTAGCCTTTCATTTTTATGCACCAAGACATACCTGTCTCGATTATATTTTTTTTTACGCTGTTATGCTTGTAAAGACAAAATTACATAAATAACCACCTGTATTTTATTATTAAGGTTTCCCCCTTAATTTTTATTACAAATATCCTTATTCTCAATTAGTCTAAGCAGAACTTTAAAAAATAAAGTTTGGGACGGTTAGAAACTTCAGAAGATGGGGCACAGTTGGAGGAAGTTAAGTCACTAGCGGTGTGATGCTGAAGAGTACAGGGAATCCCACCCCTTCCTCTTTTTCTCTCTGCTTCCTGGCCACCATAAAGTGAGCAGCTATCCTCCAACACAGGCTCCTTGCCATGATTTTGGGCCTCACCACAGGCTCAAAAGCAACAGAGGCAACTGACCATGCACGAAACCAACCATGGACCAAAATCTCTGAAACCTTGGGTCAAAATAAATCCTTTGTCCTTTAAATTGATTTTTGTAGGTATTTTTTCACAGTGATGGAAATCTAATACACATATTAAACCAGATTCATCACTTAACATTCAAAATAATGTAAATTTCAAAATCTGAGAAGACATGCAGGGGGTAAGAAATTAGGAACAATAAGTGGGAAAAGCAAGTTCAAAGAAAATGAGTACCTAATTTTATAGGATATTATCTTCATTTATGGAACAAAGGTGTCAGAGATACCCATTAGCATGCAAATCCTTGATCATCTTTCCTCAATATAAAATATTCCTCTATCTCATTCATTTTCGCTAAAACGCTCACCTTATAAAGCACTAATTAACATTTTCTGATTCTTTTCAGAACCCTCCAGCCTCTCACCCACCAACAACACAGGCAGATACTGAAAAGTCCTATCCCTCTGGGACTTGGCTAAAGAGCAGAAGCAGAGGGCAAGGGAAAAGAGAAAACATCTGATTGTGAACATTAAACAAGAATTTCTAAACCTGAAAATCCTATATCCATAAATCTAAAAAAA
>PVJO010026660.1:0-20775 GCA_004026905.1 Hystrix cristata
AGCACCCGTGGGGAGCTCACCTGTGCCGTCCAGCACCCGTGGGGGGTTCACCTGTCCTGTCCAGCACCCATGGGTGCTCATGGCAGACCCAGGTGTGGGAGCCTTGGTGACTTAATGGCAGCACTATAAAGGCATGGCTTTTTACAAAGCCTGGTGGTAGATGTCCTCGGCCGTGGTGGACCCATTCCTGAGAATTCACGCTAAGGACATTTAACAGGGAAAAGCTGTCTTACTAAGGATTGCATTGCTAAACTGTCTGCAATATCGAACTGATGAAGCTGTGATCAGTCAACCTGGTAGAATGTTCTGTACCACTGAAGTGAAAATAAATCCACTCAGCACGGAAGTCACTCACCGCACCTGTGCACTGTGTGAATGCACACCCAGCAGGGCGGGGAGATGGGACGGAGCCTGTCAGATGCCAGGCCAGACAGATGCCCGGAGGGGACTGGAGGCCTGTGAACAGTGTTTCAGGCTAGCAAAGGAAAGTGATCATGTATGATGGAGTACTACTCTGCCCTAAAGAAGGATAAACTTGAGTCATTTTAGGAAAATGGATGCACTTTGAGACCATAATGTTAAGTGAAATAAATCAGACACACAAGCTTAAATATCACATGATTTGTCTAATAAGAGAAGCCCAAACTATAAATAAATTAAAAAGCCAAATAAAAGATTGATAAAAGGAATCTTTTGCAAATGGAAAGGGGATATACGATGGGAAGGGGATGAAGAGAGAATGAAGCTGTGTTATGTGCATGCACCACCTTCCTGTGAGGAATGGAATCATGCACTGCAGACATGGGCTAAAACAAATAAAAAAGGAAAAATAAAAAGAAAAGAAAGCAAGTAGATGCAGGCCTGGAGGCAGTATAGCCTCCTGCTCACCTCCTTCTCCAGTGGTGGGGCGCCCAGCTGAGGTCACACCAGGGCTGGCCCGGGCCCCACCCTGCGCATGGCCTCTGCCTGTCGCTGCCCATCCTGGGTGTGGCCACAGGCTTCGGTCTCCGCCATGGGCTCCATCTGCTGCCTCCACCCTTGCTCCCAGCCCTGGAGTGCCTCATGGCAGCCACACAGCCCTTCCTGTGCCCTTGTGTCCGGGACAGGGAGAGCAGAGGCTGCCTGCCTGCCTTCAGGGATGAGGGAAGATGTCATGAGCCCTGCGCCCACCACGCATCTGGTCCCACTGGGTCTCATTGGCCCAAGTGTCTGGAGACTCTTGGCTGTCAACAGCTGGCTGGCAGCAGAGCACACTGCCGGCATCCGGTGGGGGAGGCCAGGGCACAGGCACAGCCAGACCTCCCCAGGACTGGCTGGGAGATGCTCTGCCCCTGTGTCAGCAGGGGTGGCAGAGAGCAGGGTCATGAGGCCGAGAGGCCCACACTGCCAGCAGGGAGGACCCAGGGGGACAGCACCATCCACACGGCCATGGGGTCTGTACACCAGGCATGGGCTTGCTGGGGCTGGGGCCTCACTGCGGGAGGTGACAAGTCACTGGCCTGTGTCACGCCCACCCGGAGGGGCCCGGAGGGGCCCGGAGGGAGGGCGCAGGGGGAGAAGGAAGATGCGTAGAGCGGAGCCCGGGGGCCTGGGTGTCCAGCGGGGACTGGGGACTGCAGGCCTCACAGTGGGTGTGAGTGTGCGGTGTGTGATGGGGAGGGCATGTCGGTATGAGGTGTGTATATGTGGGGGGTGTTGAGTGGGTGTGTGTTTTTGTGAGTGTGTTGAGTGTGTGTGGGGCATTCAGTGTGTATTTGATGAGCATATTGAGTGTTCAGTGGTGTGTGTATCTGTGTAGTATGTGTTGAGTGTGTGATGCATTATTTTATGAGTGTGTGTTGAGTGTGTGTAGTGTATTTGTATGTGTAGCACTGTGGGTGTATTTTATGTGCATATTGAGTGTGTGTTGTGTATCTCATGGGTGTGTATTGAGTGTGTGTTTGTAACAGGAGACCCAGGAACAAACAGATTCTGGTTTGGTTTTTTGGGGGTTTTTTTTGGTTTTTTGAGGCAGGGTCTCACTAGGTAGTCCAGGCTGGCCTTGAACTCGCAGCAATTCTACCTTAGCATTCCAAGTGCTGGGATTATAGGCATGCGCCACCACACCTGCTAACACGCAGGTCCTGGGAGGGGGACCCTGCACTTGGATGTGTGGTGCGAGGAGCCTGTGGGGGCCACGTGGGGGGACAGGGACAGGTGGCCCCAAGTGGAGGAGGCGCACTGCAGATCAGTGGGGGGCGGCCCTCCCGTTCCCTTTGGAGCCCAGGGACACCTGGCAGCTTGCCTGCGGCGGGACCGGGGAGACGGCGCCTGGAGGGGCCAGCATCACGGGTGGTGCCAGGTGCCCACAAGGCAGGATGGGAGGCGCCCCCGACCCTTCCCGCACTTGCTGTGGCCACGGCTGGAGCATTGACTGGAGCCGTGTGTCTGTTTGCTCTCCGGACAGATGACAAGACGTTCCAATGTGAGATGTGTTTCAGATTCTTCTCCACCAACAGCAACCTCTCCAAGCACAAGAAGAAGCACGGGGACAAGAAGTTCGCCTGTGGGGTCTGCAGCAAGATGTTCTACCGCAAGGACGTCATGCTGGACCACCAGCGGCGCCACCTGGAGGGTGAGCAGGGACCCCCCCAGGCCGCCCCTCGCCACCAGGGCCCTGGCCCAGTACTGCAGCACTGGGCAGCCCCTGGCCATGCCCCTGTCTGGCTGAGGACCCGCAGGCCTGACAGAGCATGGACCGGGGGGAGGTGGGGCACGAGCAGGTGGAAACAGGGACAAGTTTGACCCACCAGTCTTTCTAGGAGCAAATGTTATGCAGCTGTTTCAAGTATTTCTTCCAAGAGGCTTTTAATATTGTGGAAAAATGTTGAGTGCCATGGTGCATGCCTATAATCCCAGCACTCGGGAGGCTGAGGCAGGAGGGTTACTGTGGGTTCAAGGCCAGCCTGAACTGCATCATGAGACCCTGTCTCAAAAAAATGCTTTCCATATGGCAGAAAGTGGGGAGACCCAGTGTGAGATGGAGCCTGTCCCAGGGACGCTGCTTGTGCAGGGACAGGGCCAGCCCCTACCTGCGCGTGCTCTCTGCGCCTGCGGCCACCAGGGAGTGCTTTCACCAGGGCCCATGACACAGGCTACGTGCGGCAGGCCTGGGGCTGCCTGTCCCCCGCACCGTCCTGGAGGCAGGGCACAGTACAGTGGGTACAGTGAGGGGTGTGGGGACAGCCAGGGTGGCCGGAGCACCCCCATGGGCGGGATACAGAGCTGTGCGTGGGACCCTGCCAGGGAGAGGCCCGGGAGGTGACCTGTGCAGTTCCACACTGACGGCGGAGAGACCTGGGGATGCGGGACCCTGTGGTGACACTGGGGCATGTCTCCAACCTCTTTAGGATCCTGACCTTTCCTCCAGGAACCACTGTATTTTGCTGACCAAAACGCCTTTTATGAACATTTGAAAGCATTCATTTACAGAGAGTGAGCCTGTGCTTATTAAGAAGGAAGTGAAAGCCAGGCATGGTGGTGCCCACCTGTCAACCCAGCACTCGGGAGCCTGAGGCAGGAGAATCACCATGAGTTTGAAGCCAGCCTGGGCTGTGTAATGAAACCCTGTCTCAAAAACAAGACAAACAAAAGAAGAAAAACCAAAAAAAGAGAATGAAAGATAGCAAAGTTGTGCATAGTTTAATTGTATCCATATGCATGCTCATACAAAGACATGCAGGTGTACATGTATCCACACATGCATGTATCCATACACACAGCATATACATGTGCCCATACACATGCACATATACATACTCATGCACATACATACACATCCATACACATGCATGTACAGTCATCAGACCTTTTTAGACACAAGACTAGCATCACGCCCCACATAAATTTCTGCACTTTTTTACCTGTCCCATTTCCGTGGTTCGTGGAGACCCACGGCGTCTTCCCTTGGGATTGCTTTGGAGAGTCCGGGCCCCCACTCAGTCGCTGTGGAGCCCTGGGCAAGCTGCCGTACCTGCTTCCTCACATGTACAGCTGGGATAATGATCGTCCCCTTCCCAGGGCTGGTGCCCAGCTTGGACGAGACCCTGCGCCTGAAGCTCCCTCATAGTCTCGGCACAGAGCCAGCGGGTGAGCGCTGGGCACTGTAGTCCCTGCCGGCCTCTCAGTGTCCAGGAGCCTGGACACACCTCCTTCCGGCCACTGGGGCTGCCCGGCCTGTGTACCTGGAAGTGCGGGCTCTGCCCGTCTTTACACCCAGCTCGTGAGCTCCGTGTTCACAGCTGGTTGCATAGAAACGCCCCCGAGAGAGACCCTGAGTGCAGCTCTCTGTCAGCTCCTGTGTTTGTCCTCACTGGGGTGGAATCTCACTGTGCTGCCCAGGCCGGCCCTGAACGCCCGGGCTGGAGTGGTCCTGCCTCAGCCTCTAGAATGCTGCAGCTGGGGTGTGCCCCGCTGCGCCCAGCCAGTGTGAGCTACTTTAAAGACCAGCCTGTTTTGATCTCACTCCTAGACACCATCCCTTCAAACCAAAAGATTTCATGATCGTCTGACTCTTTAACCCTGATCCTCATTTGACGGGTTTAGTTTGCCAAGGATGGAAATCAGTCTTTTTCATAAAGTCTGCCTACTTGCAGTCGTCTGAAGGCCTCGTCCGCTTGGCCGTCAGCTTTGGGATTAATAGAACTCCTTGTCCAGTCGAAGCTCCTTATTGCTCCTGGAACCGAGAACGCTAGGTGCCCTGTGCGCCTGTCTCGGGTGAGAGCTGGGTGCCAGGTCCTGCGGGCCCTGTGCGGCCTCCCCCTCCCTGGGAGCCATGGGGAAGCCATGGGGGAGCCATGGTGCCCATGTGCCCTGTCCCTGCGCCTGTCCCAGGCTCCTCCTCAGCCCCTCTATGGGCAGCCCCGCTCGGGCCATCCAGCCAGCCTGGTGGGTGCTCACCATCTTCCCGGGATTGGGATTTCAGGAGTGCGGCGGGTGAAGAGAGAGGACTTGGAGGCTGGCGGCGAGAGCCTGGTCCGCTACAAGAAGGAGCCTTCAGGGTGCCCGGTGTGCGGCAAGGTAACGCCCTGTGATCTCTGGCCATGCCAGGTGCCAGGGTGGGAAGTGCATTGTTTTCCTGAGTTAAAACTCAGAGCCGAAGCGCAGAATACCGTGGGGGGAATTTGAGGGTACCGGTCGGTGCACAGCTTATCCTAAACCAAGGTGGCCAATCACTGCTTACTCCTGTCACTTGGATCTGCTTGTCGCTGAAGGTGGAATGCCCAGGACCCAGCTGAGAAAAGTGGCTTCTCCTTGGCAGCCTTCAAGCCACGGTGCCTGGTCTCTGGTGCCACGGTCCTGCCAGTGCTGGTCCCCTCTCAGGTGGAGCGTGCCCGTCACATGGCGGCAGGAGATGCCAGGGCGTGGTTGTAGATGCGGCACCCCCTATGTGAGCGCAGTCTGATGCCCTGTCCCCATACGAGCAGGTCTACCCTGGTGTCCAGGTGGGTGCCTGGCACTGGCACGTGCCCCCACCACACTGTTCTCACTGCCATGAGCATCCTACTGTCCCCTCTGCCTCTCTGCCAGTGTGGGTTTTTCGTCTTTACATGAAATTTTCTGACTGTTTTTTAAAGCCACACAGCAAGCCAGAGCCCAGTGGCTAGATGTGCAGTGGAGTCTGGGGTCTCTGACACAGAGCTCCAGGTCCGGGGGCTGTGAAGCCAGGAGAGGGGCACACACTGAGCAGTCCCTTGAGCCCCAGGACCCCTGCACCCTGATCTGGCTACCAAGAAAGGCCACCCGGTGGAGATGTTCCGTGATCCAGCTGGGCCTGGGCCCTGGGGTGGCCTCGGCACCTGCCCCGTCCACTGCTCGATGCTGGTGGGCATGGGGGTCCTATGTGTGGACCACTGAGTTCCCAGCCCCATCAGTGCTGGCCATAGATGTGACGCCTGGGACACGTGTGGGATGATGAGTGTGACTCTCCACCCATCCCTTCAGACTAGAAATACCAGGACATCAGGAATGTGGTACAAATGTGCCTCGAACATAGCACACAAATGGGTGTGGTGGCGCATGCTTGTGATCCCAGAGCCTAAGAGGCTGAGGCAGGAGGATTGCAGGTTTGAGCCCAGCCTGGGCAACTAACTTAGTGAGACTTGTCTCAGAATAAAAAGGGCTGGGGATGCAGCTCAGTGCAGAGGCCCTGGGTTCAATCCCCGGTGCTGCAAAACAAACTAAAAGTTTCCATAAGCTAAAATCACTTGAGCTGCTCCTGTTTGCAGCAGACTAGGAAAGGGTGCGTCCACACTGTCTTTCTCCGTGGGGTCTGGCCGCGGCACTCACGTGGCATCCCCTGCACCAGGTGTTCTCCTGCCGGAGCAACATGAACAAGCACCTGCTCACCCACGGCGACAAGAAGTACACCTGTGAGATCTGCGGGCGCAAGTTCTTCCGCGTGGACGTGCTCAGGGACCACATCCATGTGCACTTTAAGGTGCGGTGGCATCTCTCTCCACCTCAGTGGCCGGGCGGGAAGGTGGTGGGTGGCAAGTACAGGCTCGCAGATGGCCAGGCTGTGCCCACCGTGGGCATGGTGAACGCAGCCACTTGTGCAGATGACTGTGTCCCCCCGCCCGAGGCCTGATCGGGGCACTGGCACATGGCACTAGAGCCCGGGGCTTGTGACTGTCCCCCAGGACATCGCGCTGATGGATGACCACCAGCGGGAGGAGTTCATCGGCAAGATCGGGATCTCGTCAGAGGAGAACGAGGACAACTCAGATGAGAGCGCAGACTCGGAGCCCCACAAGTACAGCTGCAAGAGGTGTCAGGTGCGCGGCCGCCGGTCCAGAAGCGCCCAGGGCGGGAAGGGAGCATGCACTGCCAGCCGGGGACCCACAGGGAGCCGTCCCGTGTCTCCTGGCCCCAGGGGCAGTGCTGTGACCAGCGGGGACAGTCTCCTGCGGGTGGCCACGCCCCAGCCGGGGCTCCCTTCCCTGTCCCAGTCCCTCTGCTCACCCGGAGCCTGAAGCCCTCCTTGGGGTCCCCACACCAGAAGGGGCCTGTGTGAGGGGCGCCCCTCTCTCTGGCCGTGTGCCAGGGACGCACGAGTCAGGAGCCTGGACGGTGGCTGGGTGTGAGCAGCGCCTGTGCCCGCAGCTCACCTTCGGCCGGGGGAAGGAGTACCTGAAGCACATCATGGAGGTGCACAAGGAGAAGGGCTATGGCTGCAGCATCTGCCACCGCCGCTTCGCCCTCAAGGCCACCTACCACGCCCACATGGTCATCCACCGAGAGAACCTGCCCGACCCCAACGTGCAGAAGTGAGCCGGGGCATCATAGTGGGGGGCTCACGCTGCCTTGGCCCCAGGGCCCCTTCTGGGCACCTAAGAAGGTGCGACAGAAACCCCGTCTCCCACCGTATCAGGCCTAGCACGTGCCAGCACATGTGGCGCGGGCCTTCGTCTCCTGGGGCTGCTGTGACCGTGTACGTGGCCTGTGCTCAAACAGCAGGCGTTTAATTCTGCTCTTCCTGGAGGCCGGAGACTGGGGTGTCTCTGGCCGATCCCTCCCGAGGGCTCTGTCCATGGCTCGTGCACAGCGTCTTCCCTGGGTCTCACGGGGTTGTCCTCTGCAGTGTCTGTGTCCTGGTCTCCTTGTCCGGTAAGGGCAGCCAGAGGATCAGGGCCCAGCCCAGTGACTCTGCTTTACCTCTTCCAAGTTCCTGTCTCGCGTGTAGCTGTGTTCTGAGGCCCGAGGGTCAGGGTTGAACTGGAGGGACCTGGCTCTGTCCGTGACGGAGGCCAGGATTCCCCTGCCTTATGTCACCGCGGAGCCCTTGGTGCCTGTCCCCGGGCGCATGGGACAGGGCCCTCGCAGTGGTGGTGCAGTGGCTCCCCTGCAGCCCTGGAGCAGAACGGGTGTCTGGTTTCAGGTACATTCACCCCTGCGAGATCTGCGGGCGCATCTTCAACAGCATCGGGAACCTGGAGCGCCACAAACTCATCCACACCGGTGCGTGTCCCGGGGGCGAGGCGCCGCCCAGCCAGCTCCCAGGCCCTTTGTGTGGCCACCCCAGCCCATCTTCCTGCGCCCCACTCTCCTCCCATCTCCAGCCCCCGGCCCTCCAGGGCCGCAGGGACCCTCCCATGCCCAGTGGGGTGTTCCAGGGGTCTTGGCGCAGCGGCTGCCTTGTTGCCGACTGTAGGCTGCAGCACTAGCGCCTCTCTGCTACCACCCCTGCAGGTGTGAAGAGCCACGCGTGTGAGCAGTGTGGGAAGTCCTTTGCCCGCAAGGACATGCTCAAGGAGCACATGCGTGTGCATGACAACATCCGAGAGTACCTGTGCGCCGAGTGCGGCAAAGGTAGGTGCCGCCGCCACCCCGGGATGCCGGACTCCGGACTCGGGGCAGGGCCAAGTCAGGAAGAGGCTGAGGTCTGAGGCACAGACGCCGTGCTGTAAGGGCACAGATGGATCACTTGAAAAGGAGGGAGACCACACACCCACAGCTGCTGAAAGTGCAGTAGAGCTGCGAGGTAAAAAGCCCACGTCAGTAAATAAGATAATCCCAGCACATGTTAAAATCGTAATTCATTCCTATTGTACTCCTTCCTTCCTGTGTCCCTCCTTCCTCCTTCCCTTCCTTCTTTGCTGTGCTGGGGATTGAACCCTGAGCTTTTGAACAGAGCTGCATCCCCAGCTCTTTTTCATTTCTTGAGACAGGGTCTCACTAAGTCACTAAATTGCTTAGGCTGGTCTCGAACTCAGGATCCTCCTGGCACAGCTTCCCAGAGTGCTGGGATTAGAGTCTGTACCGCCACACCTCACTTGGGAATGTCTGCTGAAGAAGCAGCAGCTAAGCTCGCGTGGGTGCCACGCTCCCCTGCTGGCTGCCTGTGGCAGTTTCGCCTCCAAGTTTTCCAGGCGACCTGGTGGGCGAGTGAGGGCGCCAGCTCCTTCCAGGGTGCGTGGCAGCAGGGCCCCTTCGCTGCCTCTGCGGGGGCCTCCAGCCATCAGGGCAGGACACAGTCCGTGCGTCCCGTCTGCTCCCCAGGTCCTGTCCTGAGCCGTTTACCTTTTATTCCCTGGAGTCAAGCTTGGGCTGGGGACGCCCCTCTCCGTCCCCTCAGTCCCTGGGGCTCTGGCTTATTTCAACTCCTGAGATTAGCGGCATTCGCTGGGCATGGTGACACACGCCTGTCATCCCTGAGAAGCTGAGGCTGGAGGGTCACACGGCAAGTTTGAGGCCATCCGGGGCTACATAGTGAGACCCTGTCTCAAAAAACAAACAAAAAAGATTTGCAACATTAAATGAAAAGCAAATCAGAAGTCACTGCTGAAACCACAATCCACTTAGGGTCCTCAGCTAGATTAGCATTTGTCACCTAGAGGGACAGGAGCCTGGGCTGTCCCGTAGTCTCCCCAAGTCATCGGATGGGCCGCAGTGCTAAGATGTGGGGGTTACCAGCGTCCCCCACCCCGCCAGCGTACGGCGACTCTGTCTAGGGTCGTAGCGTGGCTGCTTTGGGCCTCCACGCCAGCCAGGGCCGGCGCCCACCAAACCGCTTCTCTCCCCAGGCATGAAGACCAAGCACGCGCTGCGCCACCACATGAAGCTGCACAAGGGCATCAAGGAGTACGAGTGTAAAGAGTGTCACCGCAAGTTTGCACAGAAGGTCAACATGCTCAAACACTACAAGCGGCACACGGGTGAGGCCCGCCGCGCCTGCCGGCCCAGGCCGCGGCCTTTTGCTGGGGCTGGACCGTGTCTAGTTCGAAGTTTGATTTGCGGTTCCTCAAGGCGCAGGGCATCCAGCATTTTTCCACATCTCTTCAGGCCACTTGCCCATTTTTAATGAGCTGCTTGTTTCTTTTTTTCTTTAGTAAGCTTTAAAATCCCTGTCTGTCCTAGCTGCGGATCCTGTCGGGAGGTGGTGCCTGTCCCGTCCCGCGAGCTGTCTTCATGCTGTGGGTGTTTGCTCAGCACAGCCGAAGCTTTTGGCGCGGTGTCACTCTGTGTCTGTGTTTGCTTTTGGTCCCTGCATTTCGGCATTACATCTAAAACGCGATCGATGCTTCGGGTCTTCTCCTACAGGAGCTTTACTGCTTTAGACGCTCAGATCTCGGTCCTCGATCCGCTTTGAGATGGGTCAGAGCAGCCCGGTGTGGTGTCCGGCTTCCCGAACGTGCCTGAGGCCCCACTCTGTCCAGCGTGTGTCCCGGCCCCGGCGGACGCCGGTGGCCTGGACGTGTGTTCTGTTTCTGGGGTCGATATTCTGTCCCTTGGTCTGTGTGTGGCTTTTTGCCTCACTGTTCTTGCGCTCTGGTACATCTTAAAATCAGGCGGGGTGCGGCCTCCGGCTCTGATCTTTCCGTCACGCCTGAAACTCCGCCGTACGAGTTTTGGGTTGTTTTTTCTGGTTCTCTGAAGGACGGTGTCATTGGCATGTTGGGGCGGGCTGCATTGCACCTGTGAGCTGCTTCAGGTAGTGTGGACACTTTGGCAGTGTTCATTCTTCCGTCCTCCTTCCATTTTTTGGTGTTTTGTTCAGTTGCTTTCATCAGTGTTTTGTGTGTAATTTTCATTGTAAAAGTCTCTGCTTCCTGGTTAAATTTATTCTTAGGTATTTGGTTTGATTTTATTTTTGTCTGTTAGGAATAGGATCACGTTCATAACTTTTTTCTCAGCAAGTTTTTCATTTAGTTTTTTGAGATAGGGTCTCGCTAAGTCACTGAGTCGCCCACTGGGGGCTTGAACTTGCTGTCCTCCCGTCTCGGCCCCCCCGAGTGCTGGGGTTACAAGTGTGCGCCACGCTGCCAACTTTATAATTTTTCTGTATGTCGATTTCGTATCCTGCAACCTCGCCGAGCTCATCAGTCCTCGCAGTCTGCTGGTGGAATCGCGGGATTGTTCTGTGCACAGAAGCAGGGTGTGCACGCGGGTAATCGGCGTCCTCGTCCCACTCGTACGGTTCTCCGTCTCTCTCTTGCCTGACCGCTCTGCCTTGACTTCAGCCTTCGCGGGAGCGGGGCATGGACGCCCTTCTCCCGTCCCTGATCTCGGGGCGCCCTCGCCGCCTGCCGTGGCTGCGGTCCATCCCGCGCGGGCCTGTGTGTCAAGAGGGCCGCTCTGCGCCCAGTCCGCTCGGCTGAGGTGCGTGTGATCCCCTCTGCTCTCGGTTGCCGTGGCGTTGCGTGTACAGTCGCTGTGAGGAACCGGCCCCACGTCTTCCTCTCGCCATACGGGTGGAGAGTGACACAAGCCAAAGCTGTGGTGTGGCCGGGCGCTGCCGTCCCCTCTGCGCACCGTGTTCGCGACCTGCGTTTGTCCTGGGCCTTGTTTATCAGTCTGCTCGCCGCCTGTCCTGTATTTGCTGTCTGAGGTCTTTTCGCTAGGACGGAGCGGGGTGTAGACGAGTGAACACTTACAGAGACTGTGTCTTCTCCGCAGAATCCTCTCATGCCACATTCTCAGTCTTCCCAAATCTCGTTCTTAAATACAGCTGGCACTGCAGGGGAGTAAGTTTTTCAAGCCAGGTTTCTGGTCGGGTTCGGGAATATACCCGTATTGTGTCTTCTGGCCGTTCGCCTTCCCCTTGAGGCCATCAGAGGTGAAGCATCTTTTCTGTGCAGTTAAATTAAAATGCTTATGCTAGGCGTAGTGGTGCAGGCCTGTCATCCCAGCACTTAGGAGGCTGAGGCAGGAAGGTTGCTGTGAGTTCGAGACCAGCCTGAGCTATATAGTGAGTTCAAGGCCAGCTCAAACTACATGGTGAGACCCTGTTTCAAAAAGACAAAAAAAAAAAAAAAAAATTTAAAATGTGCATGGAACACATGAACCTCAGCATGCTGCTTCCTGCAGGGATCAAGGATTTCATGTGCGAGCTGTGTGGAAAGACCTTCAGTGAGAGGAACACCATGGAGACGCACAAGCTCATCCACACAGGTGGGTGCTACCGCGGACCTTCCTGGCGCCACATGGGTGGCGGCCCGGCCCCAAGCCCCACCTCTCAGGCGGCCCGGATACTCTGGGAGGGACAGAGGCCACTCACTGTGCGTGCTGGGCCGCGCCTGTCCCGTGGCCTGCCCTGGCGGACAGCTGTCCCGGGACGAGCCAGGCTCACGGGCAGGGACGGGGGTGGGCGACCTGTGCTGACTGGCCTCTGTCTTCCCGCCCGCGTGCCCCCGCCCCGGCAGTGGGCAAGCAGTGGACGTGCTCCGTGTGTGACAAGAAGTACGTGACGGAGTACATGCTGCAGAAGCACGTGCAGCTGACACACGACAAAGTGGAGGCGCAGAGCTGCCAGCTGTGTGGGACCAAGGTGTCCACGCGCGCCTCCATGAGCCGGCACATGCGGCGCAAGCACCCCGAGGTGAGTGCCGTGCGCGGGTCCTCCCCTGCAGGCCCCAGCTCCCCGCCAGGCGAGGCCTCGCCCTCGCTCCCCTCCTTCCCGTGGAGGTGCCTGGGGTGCACTCGGAGGGGCTGAGGCAGGAAGATTGCAGGTTCCAGCCCAGCCTGGGTGACTTAGCAACTTAGCAAGTTGCTGTCTCAAGATGAAAAAATCAAAAGAGCCGGGTGCAGCTCATGCGAAGGGCCCGGGTTCAGGGCTGAGGAAAAGCAGTAAAGAAACGAAAGGCAGGCGAGCAGCTCACCCCCGCGGGGCCTTTCTGAGTGCAGGGAGCGGAGGAGCTAGGCCAGGAGGGCATCAGATTTGCCTGCAGCTGCTCAGGACTTTGCTAGGCTGAGGAGAAAAGCAGAGAGCGGGCTGAAAGTCAGCGTCAGCCTTTACTGTGTCTAGCACACACCCTGCCAGCGTGGCAGACGGCACTGTCAGGGGAGCCGAGAGGAGCCGTGTGTGGTGGAATGGAGCTCACCCAGAGCCCCAGGGCCACCTCCAGGCCGCCATGGCCCTCATCGAGGATTTCACATATTTCAAGGCAAGGCTTGGGCCTGGCCCTTGAGCGTAAATCCCAACCGGCAGTCGCTGTTGTCTTTCTTGAAGAAGCCCCACCCCCAGGCCACCACATGTAGCTTTTCATTTTTACTTTTGTTAGCTGAGCAAATATTAGCCCAGCATGGTGGCGCGCATGTCTGTCATCGCAGCAGTCAGGAGGCTGAGGCAGGAGGAGCCCTCTGAGCTCAAGGCCAGCCTGGGCTGCGTAGCGACCAGCTGCTGGGATGAGGACCCCTTGCAGACAGATGTTTGCAGGCTCTGGGCCCACCTGGTCGTCCTGCGGCAAGTCCCCATCCCAGCCACCACCATCGGCCTGTGTCCTCAGCAGATGAAGTTGTGCACATGGGAGGGAAGGTGTGGGTGGGAGGCAGCAGGTCACAGGGTGAGTGTCACATGCCGGGGCAGCTCCCTGGGCCGAGGGAGGGGAGGCAGGTCCAGGGTCACAAAGCCCCCAGCACGAGCAGCCACGTGTGCCTGCTTAGGCAGCAGGGGAGGAGCCACGGGCAGGTGTGCCATCCTGACGGGGAGACTGGAGCCAGGGTGCAGGCTGGGCAGGGAGACTTGCAGGGGACGCTGGGGACGGGCCCTGACCGCCCCGGCGGAGCAGGGTCCCCAGCGGCACTTGCCCCTGAGTGGGTGTAACGGGTGTCAGTGCACACCCTGGTCCCCTCTGCAAGCCCGCCTGGGCTCCTGCCCGTGTCCTCACCGCCCGCTGCTCCTGAGTGGGTGTAACGGGTGTCAGTGCATACCCTGGTCCCCTCTGCAAGCCCGCCCGGGCTCCTGCCCGTGTCCTTGCCGCCCGCTGCCCTTACAGGTGCTCGCTGTGAGGATTGACGACCTGGACCAGCTCCCGGAGACCACCACCGTCGACGCCTCGTCCATCGGCATTGTCCAGGTGAGCCGCAGGGTGCAGCCTCAGGTGGGGACTCCGGGTCTGCGCCCCCCCCGCCCCGCGCAGCCTGGGCGCCCTGGTCTGGGCCGTCTTCTCTGCGGCCTTTAGAACATGCCAGGGTGTCGCCTCTACCGTATCTGAGACCCAGAGTTGCTGAGTGCTAGTATTTCACAGGCGGTTTCTACAAAAGCTTAGTGTGACTGCATTGTCTTCAGCCAAGTAAGTTTGGCCATATTAGGTGGACTTAGGTTTTAAAGGAGCTGGAAGTCAGGGTCTTGGTAACAATTTTGGTTTTTATTCATCCACATTTGCAGCACATAAGGGTCACATTCCTTGTGGAGAGTTGGTGCACGCCCATCATGCATCTTCGTTCTCCTGCCCCTCTCCTCTCCTCCCTCCTCCATCTCTAGCTCCCCTTCCCCTTTGTAAAAGACCTGTTTTATGACAAAGAGCGCACACTGTGCTCTTGGCATCGGGACCCAGTTTGTACCTGTGTGCTGTGAAGGGTGCCTGTAACGGCAGCGCTGTCGGGGTGGTTGGGTCCCATAAGCATGCACGTGGATGCTGGGCCCAGCCTGCAAACCCGTGAGCCATTTCTGCGGGGGGTGGGGAGGGAGGCCCTGTGACCTCGTCCACTGCCCCTGGCGGGACAGGCCATGTGGGGTGGCAAGGGCAGCGTGAGAAAAGTGGGATGATGAGGTGAGGCATCTCGATGTTACCATGCCCCTGGCCTCCGTGTGGACCGCCAAGCCCAACCTTGTGCTGGCCTGGGTTAGAGGACTTAGCCACAGCGCATCTAGCACTGGACACTTGGAAAAAAGCACTTCTCTGTCCCTAAAGGAGAGGACTGTACAACTTTTGCAGTCAAACCCATTGACCACAAAATTATTTTCTAAATGAATTAGTTTCAGCCTTGGGGGAAGAAAGCTGGGATTCAAGAGCATTTTCTTTGGTCCAAGCTCCCCAGAGCAAAAACATTTCCCTTTTCCCAGTGGCTTTAAAAAACTAGTTTTTATCCCGGCACTCTTGGAAGGCTGAGGTAGGGGAAACACAAGTTCGAGCCCAGCCGGGCAACCTAGTGACATAGGGAGACACTGTCTCAAAATTCGGAAGGGGCAGGGGATACAGCTCAGGGTGAAGGTCCCGGACCCTGTCCCCAGGACCACCAAAAAATAAACAAAAAAAACGGGTTTTAAAGATGTTTACACTTGACCGCTGGCTGAGACTGATCTCCCTGCAGCCCGAGCTGAGCCTGGAGCAGGAGGAGCTGGCGGAAGGGAAGCCCTCGAAGGCTGCCAAGCGCAGCCACAAGCGGAAGCAGAAGCCTGAGGAGGACGCGGGCGCACCGGTGCCGGAGGACGCGGCCTTCAGCGAGTACTCGGAGAAGGAGCCTGAGTTCACGGGCAGCGTGGGCGACGAGACCAGCTCGGCCGTGCAAAGCATCCAGCAGGTGTGTGCACGGCGGGTGTGAGAGGCCTTGCAGTGCAGAGCTGGTGCACAGCAGGGTGCACAGCAGAGTGTACAGCAGGTGTGAGAGTCCCACATGCAGGACCCTGGCCCTTCAGCACCCGCGGTGGACTTGTGGGCTCTACACGGCAGAAATCAGCCCTCCTGTCCCGATTTTCATCCCAGCCTTGCCACCTTCTGACTGCCCAATCCCACGCATTAATAGGGTGTGACATCCTAGTGTGTGAAAGTGTGACATCTCCCCGGGCTGGGCGTTGGGGCGGTTTGCACTTTGGGACATTCCAGCTGGATTCCTGCGAAGTGCGCCCCTTCCCTGCAGAAGGCGGCCCTGGGCGTTTGTGGTCACCCAGGACAGCTGGAGCTGCCCACCCGAGGGACCTGCGCAGAGGGTGCCAGGTGAAGATGGGGATGCACCCACCAGGCCCACTTCCACTAATGGAACCCCGGGTTGTGCTCAGCCTTCATCGCTTCTGGTTTCCAGGCCCCACATCTTCCATTGCTCTGTGGCCAATACTGTGCACCTCTCGTTTTGTAGAGATGGTGATGTTGATTGCAAAATCCTTGTGTTTACTTCACCTCGAATCGCTCCATGCCAGAGGGAGTGCTGCTTCTGTTTCTTAGCTGTCGGCACAGCAGACACCGTTGGCTGTGTCCCCCCGGCCAGGAGCTCGGAGGAGGGCGGAGAACGAAGAACCTGCTTCCTGTCCTCCTCCCGCCGGCTCCTCTTTCCAGCTGGTGAAACCCATTTGATTCACCCTCCACGCCGTCCCGATCTCCGCCCCTTAACCCTTTCCTCCTAACTCACGTTTCCAGGGCAGAGTTAACTGGCTTTCCTCTTTCCCCGACAGACGCTTGGTCTCGTGCTGGGTGAAACTTCCAGCGCGTGCCACAGCCCCTGTAGCACAGCCGATTCACACTCCTTCGCTGTGTCTCTTCCAGGTGGTGGTGACCCTGGGAGACCCCAACGTGACGGCTCCTTCCAGCTCCGTTGGCCTCACCAACATCACTGTGACGCCTATCACCACTGCAGCCGGGACTCAGTTTACCAACCTGCAGCCGGTGGCTGTAGGGCACCTCACCACCCCCGAACGCCAGCTACAGCTGGACAACTCCATCCTGACCGTGACCTTCGATACTGTCAGCGGCTCCGCCATGTTGCACAACCGGCCCAACGATGTCCAGATCCACCCCCAGCCCGAGGCCTCAAACCCGCAGTCCGTGGCCCACTTCATCAACCTGACCACGCTGGTCAACTCCATCACGCCGCTGGGGAGCCAGCTCGGTGAGCAGCACCCGCTTGCGTGGCGGGCTGTGCCCCAGACAGACGCACTGCCCCCGCCGCAGCCCCCCGCGCCCCCGCAGCAGGCGGCGCCGCCCCAGGTGCCTGCGGAGCAGCCGCAGATGTACAGCTACTGAGCCCCTCACCATACGAGGGTCTAGGGCACAGGCTCGTCTGCTGGATGCCCAAACCGCGTCGTCGGGAAGGTCGCCCGGGCTTTGCAGAACCATCTCACGATCCCCACACCGGCAGAGCTGGCAAGGCGGCCCTGGCAGGTGGGAGTTTGGAATCGATCCCAGATTTGCCTTACTAAAGTGGCACGGCCATCCTGGGGCCACAGCCCGCCCAGGACCGCATGCCCGACACAGAGCTTGGGGGCGGGACGTGGGAAGAGAAGCAGGACCCTGGCGGGTGCTACGCCAGGAGAAGTACAGGCATCTTGGTTTCTGTTTTCTTTAGAGCTCGGTTATTGTTTAAAACACAGATAGCGTTCTCCGGCAGCACCACCGTGGACAGTTCTTACTCTGGGATTCTAGCAGAGCAGACAGAAACTGAAGGACTTCTGTCCTCTCCGGGATGTGAGCCGGGTATGGTCTGCCGAGCACCTGCGGGCCGAGGCCAGGGGCGAGACGCGCCGTGACAGCATGTGCCCCGGCCTGCAGGCTCGGCCTGGGCAGGGGCCCTCAAGACCAGCAGCTCGGGCAGAAGAGGCATCTGAGGGTGTGTGTCAGCTGGTCTCAATAACTTTTTCCTTTTCTTCTTTACTGTATTTCAAACATGTGTCCAAGAGCCTGTTGTGACCACTGTGTTTTAAGTTTATTTGAACGTGATCGAGTCGTTGCACTGTAGGTCGCAGCCGGTGTCCGGATGGGTGTGGCTGCTGCCCCGGCCGTGGGCGAGGCCAAGCCTGGCGCTCTGCGCCGTCTCAGGGTCTGTGCCGCCCGCGTCTGTTTACTTGGCTGCGGCCCCAACTGAAGGACAGAGGAGGCCTGAGTTTCCCTTCAGTGTGAACCTTAGCTCCGGAGGCCGGAGTGCTCCAAGACCACTTTCCTTTGCGCGTCCACAAGCTCAACTCCGTCCAGGGAGAAGCGGGCGTCTCAGAAACGCAGATTGCAGCTGCCTGCAGGTCAGGAGGCAGGCGAGGTCAGCTTGGCAGCAGAGCGTTAAATGCCTCGGGAAAGGGGGTGCCGTGAGGCCACACGCCACCACACGTGTGTGTCATGGCGTCCGTGGCCAGCAGCACAGACAGCATGGCGGAAGGAAGGAAGTGTGGTTGGAGTCTCCTGGTCCATTTTTAATGCTATCCAAAACGAGAGGATGACTTGCTTTATTTGTCCTTGGTCACGCCTGGCCCCAAGCTCTGTCGTCTGGGCCATCCAGAAGAGAGACAGCGAATGAGCAGCAGAGCCAGACATGGTGGTGCACACCTGTCATCCCAGCACTAGGAAGGCTGAGGCAGGAGGATCGCTGGGAGTTCAAGGCTGGCTTGGGGCTGCATGGCGAGACCTGGTCTCAAAACAGACCGAGCAGCCAGTGAGCCAGCTGATGTTGCCATGAAAGCAGAGGGGTTTTGTGCGACACAAAATGCAACTTTCTCAGCACTTAACTTCCTTCCACATGGCAAGCTGTTGAGGACAGGGCTGGAACTTGTGTGCAATAGCTGCTTCTGGAGCACAGGGCTGGGCCTGCAGACCCATGACAGTGACACCCTCCCCTGTCCGCGTGCTGTCTCCCCTCCCTGGGGAACTGATAGTGGGAAACCACTCCGCAGTCTAATTTATGATAATTATTTTTATGTTATTTATGTATATAATTAGCTGCTTTCTACATCGCAGTTTCACAAACCAGTTCCGGCTAGAGGTGATTTATTTTCTAAAACATCATCTCCACTCTCCAGATGGAAGTAGTCCAGGCGCCCATGGAATCGGCAGGTGGTCCAGGGCTCCGAGATATTTTTTTAGAATCAGCTGCGGTTTCTCTTCACATGTGCGAAAGCTCCAAGGCAAGTGACCCAGTGGAGAAGCCAGACAGGCCTTGGGCTCCGCCGAAACCTCCTGGCCTTTATCTTTCATTCCTCTTCCCTCTGAAACAGAGGCCTTCTGGGGCACAGTTTTATTTTTTTAAAGAAGTCATTTTTGTGCCTAGAGCAAGGCCGTGTGGGATGTTTCTAAAGGGCCTAATTTAGGTCGTGTGGCCCCTTGTGCTGCCTCCGTTTCCTCCTTACACATGCAGAGGCCAGATACCCAGAAAGCCGAGTTCTCCGGGGCTCCTGCAGACACGCTGGCCTCCCGGGGTCCCTGTCTGAAGCCACGGAGGCCGTTTTATAGCAGGTGCTATGGTCTGCATGTAAGAAACCGGACAGCAGAGAGCACGGTACTGCTCAGCCCACACGGTCACCAACGGTACGCTGCTCTGCGTGTGGATTGTTGTTCTCCCTACCAAAGTGGTGCCTGGACAGAGGGTAGCTGGGCCACCCTGCCACCCTGCCCGTGTCCAAGGTTTGACCCAAGGTGAACAGCTGGACTCCTGAAGGAGGAGTTGGATCTAGCCATGTGGCCGACACATGCCGTGACGCTGCCTCATTTATTGTACCTTGGTAAATCTCAAGGTTCACATCCAGCCCCTGGACTGGTGGGGTATGGTCACGTGTGCGTGGCAGTGTGGATTCTACAGGTGGCTCGGGGACAGCTGCCCGGCGGGGCACTCGCGGGCCCCTGGGCTGGCTCTGGCAGCGAAATGTTGTCTCAGGGAAATGCTGCGTGCCAAGCACCCTCCCTGTGACCGGCGTGAAGCCACTTGGGAATCTGGGGGAGGCGGGTCCCATGCACCTTGTGTGTCCAGAGGCTGAGGTGCCGGCTTCCGGCTGCAGGCAGTGTCTGATTTCCTGTGGGATCTCGAACGGCATTCACACTCCATCTCTGTCACATCGGTTTGTGTAACAGTAAATAAAAGGTGCTGTGACCTGTGTTTTCAATTGCTGGTCTCTGCTGAACACCCCACCCCTGCCGAGGGAAGTTGGTGCACTTGGTATAGCAATCATGATTGCTGAATTTGGCGAAGGTTTAAGTTTTAAAATTTTTATTACAGTAGAAGACACATAGCCACGAATCCCCCTTAGAATCCTCCCCGACTTCAGACACACCTTATCCCATCTTCCCGGCCACTTTCTGCAGCAGCTCCGGAGTCTTCTTTCCTGGGTGTCTTTAGTTGCTCCTGGCTGCTTCAATTTCCCGAATCAATTGAAAACGTTTCCCTTTCTGGTCATTTTGACTTTGGGGAAGAGCCGGAAGTTGGACAGTGCCAGAGCTGGTGAATAAGGTGGATGAGGACACAGTAACATGCCACGACTCCCCCTCACCGCGTCCCTGTGGCTTTGCGCATACTGAGCCCGTTGTTCTTGGCAGTGAGTCTTTTCCTGTAATAAGTTTTTAAACCGAAGTGTTCTCTTGATCTCTGTTTCCCCGGTACCCGAGCGTGCTTCCTGCTTCCCCCTCCTGCTGTCAGCAACATTTCGAGTCCCCTCCTGTCCCAAGCCCCACAAAGGCCTGGAATGCTCCCTGAGATGCCGAGGCGTGAGGCTTTCCTGGGGATCACGCCAGGCCGTGTAGCCTTTTCTGTGTCACTTAGATCAAGGACCAGGCACAAAAAGAGGAGCGGATGGAGAGGAAGCCTTGGGCCAGGCAGTTCCCCGGCCCACAGGTCTGGAACCATCTCTGATCGGCCAAACTGTCTTCTTATCTGTTAGGGTGGGGTCCTTTTCAAGTTAGGAGACACCTTGACCGTCCTGTCTTCGAGGTTTACACTGCGGGCTCCTCGGGTTAGATACTGCAGGCCGTGTCTCCTCCGGCAAGTCCAACCCACTCAGGACCACGCCACAGGAGACCAGTGGCTGCTGTGATGCTCACGCCTGAGCCACCGGCCCCTCTCCGGCCCGCTCCTCCTCCCTCCCTTACGTAGTGGCCCTGGAAAGGTGCGTGTCCCACCGTGTCACCCATGTCTGTCAAGGCTGTGGGAATGCTCCAGGGCCATTCAGGGCTGGGGTCAGGGTCCTGGTGCAGGTTAGGGTCGGGGTTAGGGGCAGGATCAGGACTAAAGTCAGAATCAGGGTCACAGCTGTGGTCGGAGTTAGGGCAGGGCCAAGTCAGGATCAGGGTTGGGGCAGGTTTAAGGTTGGGGCAGGGGCGGGGTTGGGGCAGG
>PVJO010026661.1:0-20753 GCA_004026905.1 Hystrix cristata
TATGCTAGTGGGTAAACCTTTGAGCAGGAACAGGCTGGGAACATCCCACACGGTTATGTTGGTGCCCTGATCCAAAGAGGTCTGATTGACTTTGGGCTCAAGGTAGAAGAAAGCTTAATCCTCTCTAAATAATGCTTTCTTCAATTTCCAGACTTTTACTAAGAATGTGAAGTTTTCCTTTTGTACATTTTATTCAGTCAGAGTTGGTTCTCTTAGCATTACACTTCTAGTACTTGATTTCTTTGTACTTTTCTGTCAGTGGGTGATTTTTGATGTCAAAGGATGGCTTTTAAGAAAAAAAGTTACTTGAAATATTAGTTCTTCCTTCCTTTAGCTTTTGTTTTAATGCAATACTAGACATACAGAAAAGTTAAAAGAATAGGAATATATACTTCTCACCTGAATTCTCTAAGTGATGGTTTATCATTTTGTCTCTCTATGCCCATTTTTGTGAACCATTGAGATAAGTGCCAATAAGATGTCTCTTTTCTCCTAAGTAGTGCGCTGTGTATTTCCAAAAACCAAAGAAACAAATACTATACAATTTTCAAAATTGGGAAATTAACATTGGTATTACTTTACTATTGTCTGATTCACAGACCCCATTTAGATTTCACGAAATGAAATGTCAGTTTTAGTGAAAGAAAATTCCAGATCAAGAATTGTCATGTCTCTTGGTTATTTTTAATCTCAGAGTATTCTTTGGTCTCATGTGACATTTTTGGAGTACAGATGGATCGTTTTGGTAGGATGATTTATTTTACATTTATCTGATGTGTTTTCGTGGTTAGAGTGAGGCTGTGCATTTTTGGTGGAATTAAAATTAATACTAGTTTTAAATACAGTGGTACCTTGGTTCATGAACTTAATTTGGGAATTCAGGTGGAACAAGAATTGTGGAATGAATTCTGCGACCAGAATCACGGAAAGAATTAAGTTTGTGAACCGAAGTACCACTGTAATGTTAGCTTTTAATTAACACTAATTTATCAAAGTCGGAAAGTAATCTTCATTTTATGTCTTTGTTTTACCTTAAATTTCTTGTTATTCTACATATAAATCTAGCAAGTAATATATAAAATGACAACAAAGAGATTTACTTTAATGGCTAATAAATTCAAGTTTGGTAGACTAAATTAATCGATTTGATTTGTAATTTACGCACATTTATTAAATATTTAAAGTCATATTTGTACATGAATAGATTCAGTATGCTTCTGAATCACTTCAAATGCCTGATAAAGCAAACCTGAAGACCTCAACAACCACTTTCCTAAGGATGTGGGTAATTCTAGTAGACTAAATACTAAACTTATAAATACAGCAGATTCCTTATTCTCTGAAACATTGTAACATTGTTTGAAAAAAACCTTCATATTTTCACCTTTTACTCAATTTCAAGTCTAAAATCAATTACTTCATGACAGCTTCTCAAAAAGGTCAGATTCTCAAACATTTCATACGCTGTAAAGGCTGATTCACACAGATTATTCTGAACTTCACACAAAACTGTTAATACTTTGGCTTTTCTTGACTTCATCATCTCTATATTGAATTGCTTTCCTTTGAGGGCTGTGAAGACACATGATCACCATGGAACACAAATCTGTTACGGAGGGGAGTTGAGGTTATTATGCTAGTTGTTGAGGTACCTGGGCCAGTAATAGGCACCACTATACAGTTGTTTATCTGATAGGAATTTGAGAGGAAAGAGGCGTATTTCTAGATTCTTTTTGAAACATAGATGAACCCACTTTCTAATTACTCTGACAACATGAGACTAAGCGCTGTATAGTTGCTATGACAACAGCAGTCCGCACCTTTCAGATGTGATGGATTTTCAGCTGTGGTCTCCCGGGTGATGTTCTCATGTCTTTCTTCCGTCTGATTTGGGGAGACATCCATCCACATTCTCAACTCTCAAGGGAGTTTCTCTGCCGCTCCACTACCTTCTGCATTTCTGTAGTGCTTGGCAACATTATCTATAATCATTATATTCTGTTTGGATTTTACATTTTCTTCCAAAACCTTTGGCCACGACTCTAAAGCTGCATGCTGATCGAAATGTTTTTCTATAATTTCTTCATGTTAGTTTGAATTATAGCCTTTAGAACTTGACTTAGATTCATGGAAGAGTTCTACCAGAGCTGTGTAAGTTGTGAAAAGTCTCAGGCTAGCTGCTGCTCTTAGCATCTGAGAGCTCTGTGTACACGTCCCAATGAGAGACAACCGCATATGTGTGTTCTCTTGAGAATTTTGTTCTTTGGTTACTCTCAAACAAATCTAAAGGCTACATCACAGTTGTGGGGAAGTGGGTCATGTGTAAGCACATCACCAGGTTGCAGATAGTGACTACTGTTGGGGACGTGCTATTCACGTTTGGTGATTTAACTTCATTTTGCTTACCTAGAGTGTCTTGGATAATTGCAGTCACTGATTCTTTGGCAGATGTGCTGTCCTGCTAATATTTGCCTGTTTCTATTTCTCTTTCTTTAGTTTAACGTAGTTAGTAGAAGTACGTGCTTTGCAGTCAGTGGACCTGGGTTTGCATTGCATTCTGTTTGTCATTGGCCGTGTGATCCAGGGTGGGTGACTGAGCCTCCCAGAGCCTCCTCTGGGTTAGATGAGCTGTTGCTCGCTGGACACACAGCGTGGTCTCTGGAACACACAGGGGACTCGATTTGCACTGGCCATCCCGGTTGGGTTTCTGTCGTCATCTGTCTCCTCTGACATCTTTTGAATCACGACTCCCTTTCAGTTCTCCATATGGGGCACGTTGCTCACTGCCACTGTGTGTTTCCTCTGCTTAGTAATCATGGTAGAAGCACAGTGACAGTCCATTCATTTGAAAGATTTCTTCTCTTTTTCTGTGGGAGAGCCTCTCAGCTTTACCTTCTGGGCTACACATGTTGAGCTTGGTAGAACCCAAGTCCATTAATGCTCTTCATTTTGGAGGGCTGTAGCTTATGCGCCCTTCTCCCTTTGGTCTTGGGGATTCCCAGCAGAAAATACACACATTTCCTGAGTGTTTATGGCACATGAGGACTGTGCTGTCTCTGAGTAACGCAAGAATGTTTTAAGTTTCTGCTCTCTGAAGAGGCCAGCTTCATGCTGCTCCTTCCTTTGTCCTGTGAGGTTGTTGTCGTCATACCCTTTAGGAGGGGGACTGGCAGGGAGGAGCTGGCTATTGACCATTAGAAATCATGATTCCCAGTCAGCACAGTGGTGCGTGCCTGTAACCCCAGTGACTCAGGGGCCGAGGCAGGAGGATCACAGGTTCAAGTCTAGCCTGGGCAACCTAGTAAGACCCTGGCTCAAAAAATAAAAAGAGGTGGAGATGCAGCTCAGTGCAAAGACCCTGGATCCACTCCCCCAGGAACCAGCCAAAGAGCCCCAAACCGGAATTATAATTCGCATCGTCCCCACCATGCTCAGCTCCTTTCCACTTCCCTTTCCGTTTCTGCTTAGGTGGTGTCACCTGTAGGAAGTGACCAGGGAGGTAGTAGGCTCAGTGACTGTGATGTCAGATGGATTTCCAAGCTGACAACCTAAGGCGGAAGCTAGCAGTATTAGCCACGGGGTTCTTAGACACCCAGCAAGAGTAAACTGATTGATTCTGCAGCCGTCTACTTGGCCAGAGCAAAGCCAGTTTGGTGAAGACCACGGTCTTCATCAGAGTTGTAAAGGAGCATCAGGGCTGCCTGAACAATCAGCCACGGAGATGAAGACACACAGGTAATTTTTGTAATTGAAAACAGCAAAGTTGTTTGGATGAATAATTGTTATATACGTACTCTAATAATTTAACAATAATACCTTTTTTGGCTTTCGACATGATTTATTCAATTTCTTTTACTCGTCACCCGCTACTTTTTCACATTTAAATTTGCTAATATGGTTAATTATATTGATTTCTTTTCAAATATTATTTGAAATCAAGCTTTCATGAGCAGAATAAAATCTACTGCATTATGATCCATCTTATACATTAATGGACTTTTTTGTTTTTTTTTTTTAATTTTTTTATTATTTCTACCAAGAACATGTATTGGTACATTGTATACATAATGATCATAATCAACATGGTTATTTTGTACCTGTACATGATACATCTTGGTCCCCCCCTTCCCTCCCTTCCCCTCCCCTTCCTTCCGTTCACCCACCCCTCCCTATTTGCAACAAGTGTAGCTACACTTTACCATTTTTTCCCCTTTCATCTTACTTTTCTTTTAACCTTCTTCTTTATCCCCCTTTTCCCTATCTAGTTCTCTCTTTTGAATACTATCTCTCTTTTTTTTTTTAAGCAAAATATCTATTCTACCTAATGGACTTTTTTGGGCTGTTGTATCCCTGAAGATTTTTCCATTGAATCCTCTGAATGCTTTCAGTCTTAATAAGAACTATTCATTAAGTAGCAGATGTCAGATACTTTGAAAAAGTCGTTTCTTTGAATTCTAACAACTTAATGAGAAAACTACAAAAAGCCATTTTAACCCTTGTAATTACGTCCATTTTTATGAAGCCCAGTGTATTTCCCAGAGTCACATGGCCACTAAGTGACGGCTAAGACTCAGACCAGTGATGACGAACCTTTTAGAGTTTTCAGTGAGAACAAACAGCTGCCTGGGGCACAGGTGCCGTATCTTAGCCGCATATTCCCCTAAAACCTAAGAGCATGCTTAATTTTGTCCCTGCAGGCGTATGCTCTGAGGAGTTGTATAATGGCCCCTTAGTGGGATTTTAAGAGAATTTTGTGCTGGTTGAGGAAGCTAGCAGAAAGTACTGATTTAAGGAAGAACCTATAAACTCTGAAACTGTTTTTCCCTGGATGTCCCTTAATTCCAGCAATCTGTGACTCATTGGAGAAATAACCAATTCTTCCTTCTCTAAAAGACTATCAATCCTGTTAGTCATTTTTGCTCTGTGAATAATTCATCCAAATGCTTTCCTAACAGCTGTGTGAATGAAAGATTTGGTGGTTGGGGAGGAGAACTTACAGGTGATTTGGGACGCAGAGATCCTTCAAATGGGGGGGTTCTTGGTGAATGCTGTCCAGCCACAGGGCAACAAATGGCAGTGGGTTCTCGAGCCTGAGACAGGGCAGGGATATGGAAGGATGAGTGGGGAGGCTGGAAGACAAGCTCATTTCTCTTCTCCTTTGCTGAACCTGAGGATTGCTGCTAACAGTCTTCCTTCAGCCCTGGTTTGTGCTGAGTGAAGGTTTGCAATAAGAAGTAGTCAAGACATCAGTCCTTGGGATTCAGTATTCACCGGATGTGTTTTTTGCTTTCCCGAAAAATAAAGATTTTTAAACTCTGTCTCCAGAGACTGATCTAGCCATGTGGAGGAGCCCTGGAAAGTTGGATTTCATCATTCTCATGAGGCAATTCTAATACACATGTTTGAGTACCAAACTATAAAAACCTTTGGGTGGGGCTCTTCCACTGGGCTCTATTAGGCAAGTCTGTCACCCAACCTAGAATATGACTAGTGGCTTCTATGAGGGTACAGTTGCCCTGGTTGAGTAACGATGGTGGTTGAATAAAAGAGGGAATTCCTCTCTTGTAGAACTCTGTAGTCTAACCATCAAAGCTCCGTAAGGCCTACCAAGTTCTGTCTCAGGGAAAAGCCATTCTAACCTTCCTTACCTCTTTGCTCCTTTCTGGCCTTCTCTTGGCCCGGTTTTGAAAGAGCAGGCCAGCAGTAGAGAGCCAGTGGCAGGAGGGTGGCCCCTGAGGACGCAGAACTTTCAGACCTAAAACTAGGACAGGCCCAGGCCGGCCAGGATGGCTGGCCACCCTCTTTGCACACAAGCCCTCATTGTAGAGGCTGCCCGTGGCTCCTCATCCGGGGGAGGTTTATGCCATGCTGTCTCGGGCCGTAGCACTGACTCCACAGGGTGTTGGCTATGGCTCTCAGATCTGTTCCTTATTTCTTTAAGGGAAAAATTCTTTGGGGTTTGGTTTCTTTGGCTCATTTCCTGAAGCTACAGGAGGCTGAATGCAGGAAGCCTCACTTGGCCTGAGAAGTGAGTGTTCTGCCTCACACTTGCCAGGCCAGTATAGCAAGACTCATCCTTAGTATCCTAAGAGGACAAAGATGGGGGAGCACCAGGGAAAGGAGCCTCACCGTACCCCGCAGCTTTCCTGTGTTATTAGCTTACCACGGAGAGACCCTGAGTTCAGTTTGGAAGAGGAAAGTGTGTTTTCTTAGGGGAAGCAGATCTCTAGGGTGGAGTTCAGGCTGTTTTGCTCTCAGCTTGGGCTCTGGGGTGAAGTTGGGGCTGTTACAGACAAAGCTCTGTCCACACTGCAGTGACGCACACAAGGGGTGCAGGGAGGAAATGAGTGAGTGTCCTGGAGCCCACAGGGTGGCCCTCAGTTGAGGGTAACCTGGGAGAATGGCCAGGCGGAACCATCGAATTTTTAATCCAAGGCATAAAACACTCAAGTGTGGGTGATACGTGTGTACATAGATGATGAACAATCTGAAAGGATTTCTTTATTTATCATTTTTTTAGGTGCTAGGATGGAACCCAGGGCCTTGCACAAACCAGGCAAGCGCTTAGTCACTAAGCTGCGCCCTCAACCTTGTGTAGAGTTCTTAAAGGGAATTTTGAAGACTTTCAAGTCATAACAACTTTGGAGTGTAAATGTTTTGTACCTTCCAGGTGAAAAGAAAACAACAAATCCTAATTTTGTCAGAACTCAGTAATCATCCTATACATGATTTGATCCCAGAAGGTTTCCCTATCGAGTTATATTAGGAATATGCTAATATTAAAAGTAATTTGCGATTGCTAAACATACACTAATTGCTGGATAGTTTGAAGGGAGGAAGGAAAGTGGTTCTGAAGCTGTCTAGCTGGTAGGAAATCACTTTTGAGCATAAAATTGTTCGGATCTGCATCATTAGAGATTGGCAATATAAAGGGCAGTCCTTGGAAGGGAGACTGAAAGTTATATATGATGTGGGTTCCCTAAAACTTAGGAAACGTGCAGGAAATTCTGGGGGAAAGAAAAACAAGACAGAATTAATCCTGCCCCCTGGCTCTCTAGTGTTAGAAACTAGTTCTAACAGTGTTGCTTAAATGACCTGGAAACAAAAATACTATAGAGAAAGGATCTAGAGAGTAGAGCATTACTTGATTAAATTGAATTATTTTTTTCGTGTGCCATGGAAAATTTGGCACCTGGATTTGTCTTAGGGAAATGTAGAGGACTGTGAAAGATGAGACAGAAAGTGAGCCTCTGTCCATGTCCATGGCACCCCTATCACCGTGGTGAATGTCTCTAAAACCCACCAGTCTTTCTGCCAGAAAGGTACAAACACTATTCCGCACAGTGACATGATACAAGGAGACAGGGAAAGCAGCATTGTGGCAGGAAGCAGAGCGGCCGTAGTAGGCAGTCTAAGCTGATTTTCTGTAGAAAGATTAAAACTCCTAAAAAAAATGTGCTGAGGTATTGGGGGTGTTGAACTGCAGATCTGAGGGAGTGTTGGCAATTAAGAGATACAACATTTTGAACTAGAAGAAGGCTGGAGGAGAAAGGGCCACATGAACCTGTGCTAAGATTTATCTTGTTTTATTATGAAGGCAACACCTTGAGATTATGTTTAATAAAACCCCAGAAAGTGTCTTGCATACAGCACAGAGCCATCAAGCGATCCTCACTTGGGGAGCCCTAAGGCTCTGGATTCAAGGAGATTTCTGGGAAAATCTAGTGTTGTCGTAGTAACCATATCACCCATCCAAACTCCATGCTGCTGTTATTTTGAGACGCATGTTTCTTTGTAAACTATATCCCTAGGATTAATATGATGCCACCTTTACTGGTAATAATAGCTAGCATGTACTGGGGTGTTCCCAGTGTACCGTGCGTGCTTCTCAGAAGCTTCTGTGAGTTCTTGAGTTCCTTGCTTATATTAACTCACAGAAACCTTAGAAATCTATAAAGATGCTCTAGTTTGTCTCTCCTCATTTTAAGACGAGGATCTAATGCACAGAGAAAACAGTCTGACTCTAAATCACATGGCTTGAAAATAGTAAAATAATCTGTGATATATCTTTAGAGTGTATGTTCTTCAATACCACCTCTGTATTGCTCCCCGTTGATTTGGGGTTCATAGGAAATTTATAACAGTTACTTTTCACTCACAGTATGGAGCCCTCCACTGAGCCTAGTCTCCTAGGATATAGTATTTTTCCCTTTCCTTGATTTAACCAGTAATTTCATTTTGTTAAATAGCTGCTTTTCTTATCTGGGGCTTCCACTAAGATTAATGTTGTGAGGGTTGCAGCTTTACAAAAACACATCGAAAGTGTCACAAGAAGAAGGCTGGCCGAGGAATAAAGTTAACATCCTACCTCACACCAAATAAAAATTAGCTGAAAACAGGTTAGATATTTAAGTATAAAAGGTAAAATCATAGAACCCCTTATACTTAATTGTTGTGACTTTGGCTTATGCAGTGGTTACATATGACACCAAAAGCATAAGAAAAACAACAAAAAAATTAGCTTCATTCACATTTAAAAGCACTCATCTTGCAAAGAACCATCTCAAGAAAGTGAAAACACCATCTGCAGAATGCAAGAAGATATTTGCAAATTGTGTATTTGATAAAGGACTTACTTCCCAAATAGATGAAGGATGACTTAAGATATAAAGAACAAATAACTCAATTGAAAACAGGCAAAAGATTTGGATAGTCCCTAAAAGAAGATATACAGTTGGTCAATAAACACATGAAAAGAGCATCATTAGCTAGAGGAAATGCAAATCAAAACCACAGGGAGATACCACCTCACACCTAGGATACAATAAAAAGATGGATAATAACAAGTGTTGGTGAGAATGTGGAGAAACTGGAACCCTTAAATGTTTCTGGTAGGAGTGTAAAATGGTGCAGCCACTTTGAAAAATGGTATGATAGATCCTCAAAAATGAATGCAGCATGAGACAGGGAAAAGCAGAAAAGCAACAAAGGAAAGAAAAGAGAAAGGGAAAATATGGAAAATTATGAATAAACCTGCTGTAAATAGGGAGGGAGGGAACAGAGGGGAGGGGCGGGGAATGGGGGGGAGAACCAAGATGCATCATGTACAGGTACAAAATAAATGTGATGAATGTGACCATTGTATGTCAAATGTACCAATACATGTTCTTGGTTTAAAATAAAAAAATGAATGCAGCATAGAATTATCATATAATCTAGCAGTTATACTCTGTTATGTACTCAAGAAAACCAAAGACATGTCCATGCAAGAACTCATACATGAGTGCTCATAGCAGCATTACATGCAATAGCTACAGGACAAGTGGAAACAATTCAATAGGTGGAGATGGTATTTCTGTGTAAGGGAGCATTATTCACTCCTAAAAAGGAATGAAATATTGATACATGCTATAACATGATAAACTGCGAAAATGTTAAACTAAATGAAACCAGATGCTGAGAGCCTGTAGATTGTATGATTTCATTGATAGAAATAGCTAGAATATGCAAATCCATAGAGGCAGAAAGTAGATTAGTGGTTGCCAGAGGCCCTTGGAGAAAGAGGAGAATGAAGAGTGCCTGCTAGTGGGCACTAGGTTTCTCTTTGGATGGCAAAAATGTCCCTTGTCTTGTGGCTGCACAACTTTGAGAATATACTAAAACTCCCTGGATTATATACTTTAAAAAGGTGAAATATATAGGGATTATATTTTTCAGAAAGTACATATGTACCTATATATACACATGTCAAATAATTGAAAAGGAAGGCAGGAAACGGCCGCCATGGATCATTCCAAAACCACAACAGCAGGAAATCTTACCAACTTCATTTTTGGGATGGGTACCGGGAGGGGCTCTGGGACCCAGCTCCTTGCTCAATGAACTTTCTTTTCTCAAGCTTCCTGGTGGAAGAAATGACTAGTTTGGTGAGGAGGAAAAATAGGTATTTCTGTTTGAACCTTTTTTGTTTTGGTTTTTGAGACAGGGCTCAGGTTCAAGGCTGGCCTTGAACTCATGGTGATCCTTCTGCCTTAGCCTCCCGGGTGCTGGGATCACTGGCGTGCGCCTCCACTCAGCTTCTGTTTGAGTCTTGAGGTCAGTGTTCTGTGTGATCATGTGTCTCACACACCAGAGGCTCCACATGTATTGCAAAGTAGCATCATGGGCGCGTGTCTCTCTGCACACTTTCTTTATTAGTTTTGTGCTGCTCTGTGCTTTTCTCTGGCCGTGTTATGTTTTGCTTTTATTTTGTCACTTTCATGTATTTATTTTCACAGAGACAGTGCTCGAAGTGAGCAGAGTACAAGTCCAGAGAGACCTAATAGTGGAAGAAACATGCCGTCTTGATTGCTGTCTGGTTTTGGTATTAGGAGGATGCTGACCTCATCGAGGTGGGAAGTGCTCTTTCAGATTTTACACTCTGAAAGAGATTGTAGGTAATTGATATCATCTCCTTTTTAAATGTTTGGTAGAATTTACCAGTGAGCACATTCAGCCTTGTGATTTCTGTTGTGGAAGGTTACTAATGATCAGATTTGCTTTTTTTTTAATAGATCCAGGACTATTCGGATTGTCTGTGTGGGACTGGAAAAAGTCTATTCGCTTAAGGTCCAGGCTGGATGTAAGAATAAAATGACATAGATTAACAGGAGAAAAGCCAGCATATTTATTTACAAGTCTGCATGGCGTGGGAACCCTCATAAGGAAATGAAGAATGAAGAAGTAGTTAGTCTACCATGTATAGTGGAGTGAACAATGACTAGTTATGAAGAAGCAACTAAAAGGCTTAAAAGATGAGGCTTATTTCAGATGTCCGTGCAGAAGTCTGACAGTTTTGACTTCTCATCCTTGAAGGGACAAGTGTAATGTTTTTCAAGTCTTTCAAGACCCTCCCTTTTCTGCTTTTAAGAAGCAATATAAAGGTCAAAGTGATCCTTCTGCACCTGTTGCTTTTCAAGATTGTGTCTTTCAAGGAATTGGTCTGTGTAATCTAGGTTGTCAAATTAGGTTGCACCCCTTATCCTTTTGCTGTCTATTGGATCTGTTGTGATGACCCCTTTCGTTTCTGATATTCATAATGTGTATCCTTTTTCCCTTTTAGCCTGGCTGGAGGCTTATGGATTGTATTGATCTTTCCAAAGAAGCAGTTTTGGTTTTATTGATTTTTTTTTTTCTCTTTTGATTTCTTGTTTTCGATTTCACTTATTTCTGCTCTTATTTTAATTGTTTTTTTTCTTTTGCTTACCTGGGATTTACTGGGCTATTCTTTTGCTAGTTTTCTAAAGGAGAAAATGAAACAATTGACTTTAGGTCTTTCTTTTCTCATATGTGTATTCAGGACTGTAAATTCATCTCTAAGCACTGCTTCCATTATACACCACAATTTTGATAAATTGTGTTTTCATTTAGTTCAAAATATAATTTCTCTTGAGATTTCTTCCCTGACTCTTGTGTTATTTATAAGTGTGTTGTTTAATCTCTACATGTTTTGGATTTTCCATTTATTTTTATGTTATTGATTTCTAGTTTAATTCCATTGTAGTCTGAGAGCAGACATTACATGATTTCTATTCCTTTAAACTTGTTGAGTGTGTGTAATGTAGTTCTCCTGTAAATGTTGCAGGCGAGCTAAGAAGAGCATATTCTGCTGTGCTTGAGTGAAGTAGGCTGTAGATGTCCAGTAGAACCAGCTGACTGTGTTAATATTTGGCTTCCGAGTCTGTCCATTTCAGACAAATGTTTTCAAGTGTGCAGCTGCAATAGTAGATTCATGTATTGCAGTTGTAATCCTACCAATTTTTGTTTCATGAACTTTGATTTCTGTTATTTTTCTTTGCTTCCTGTTCTGAAACTAATATTGCTGCTCCTGCTTTCTTTTGGTTAGTGTTAGCACATTATATTTACTGTTAACCTCTATTTAAAATGGATTCTTATAGACAGCATATAGCTGACTCTTATCTTTGGTCTACTCTGAATAATATTTCAATTGGTGCATTCAGAGCATTGCTGTTCACAGAGATTATTGGTATAGTTGGATCAGTGCCTGCCATTTTCATCACTGTTTCTATTTGTTCTTTTGCTTTAGTTTTTGTCTTGCACTATCCTCTTGCCATTTGTAGTTTTAATTGAGCATTTTATGATTCCATTTTTTTATGTTTTCTTAGCATAGCAGTTATACCTTTTTAAAAAAACCCCACATTTTCTTGAGTGGCTGCCCTTGACTTTGCAGCAGACATTTACAGCTAGTCCAAGTCCACTTTCAAATAATATACCCTTTCATGAGTAGTGTGAGTATATCAAAATAACAAAGTAGTCCTAATTCCTCTCTTCTTTCCCTTGTACCAGTGTTCTCTTTCATTTATATGTAAGCATACATAAACCTAGATACACACGTGTATACATACATAAAATTATACATGAGCATAATCGTATGCATTGTTGCTATTTTATTTTGAACAAATTACTATCCATTAGATCAATCAGGAATAAGAAAAATGAAAACTTTTACTTTGCTTTCATGTGTTCCTCCTCCACTATACTTGCTTTATGTAGATCTGTTTCTTGCCTTTATTGTTTTCCTTACTCAAACTTCTTTTAACATTTCTGGCCTGGTAGTTGCATTAGTAACTTATTCACTCAATTTTTCTTTGAGAAAGACTATTTCTTCTTTATTTTTGAAGAATAATTTAGTAAGTTATAGACTTTGAGGGTTATTTTGTTGTTAAACTAAGTATTTTACTCCACTCTCCTTTTTACTCCACTCTCCTCTGCTTACATGGTTTCTGAGGAGAAGTTGGATGTAATTCTTACCTTGTTCCTGCACAGGTTTTTCATGTGATTTCTTCCAAAAATTTTCCTATTTATTTATGACAAATGCTCTACGTACTGATTCTCTTTAGTCAGAAGTTCTTTGAGACAATGTCATTGGTCTTGACCAGTCACAGGATGGGATCAGCTAACTCATCTATCCTATACTTACTGGACCCTTCTGGTAGCATAGGTTTTAAACCGGCTGTTAAATCTGTCTGTGACCAGGTCAGCCTTGGCCGTGTTCATCTGGGACCTTTTATAAATTTTTTGTCAACTTTTCACTTAATATATTTTGGCAACTATTGATGATCTTCTCTAGGAGTTGAAAAATGGAAATTTTCTAATTCAGTTCTTTCCACATTTATTTTTGGGATTCATTTATATGGATAAAATTTCCATCACTAGTTATTTGATTATCTGGAAATATAGTTTGAAAAGGAGAAGCAGGTTTTTTTTGAAATCAATTTTCAGAATAATAATTTGGGGCCTAGCAGCCTCCACTGGTAGTCAGTCAATGAGTTATTCTCTACATTATTTTGAGAGGAGGATTGGTGTGGACATTTTATCAGCTCATTATGAACCCGTGGATTTTGTAGACTTGATGTATTTGAATAATTTACAGTTATTCTTTTTGATATTCAGATTATCTTATCTTTGGCTGGTGGAGACTCGTGTAATTGGCTTACGAGTGTCTTTGACACTACGGTGTTAGTCAGAACCATTAACTCTGGGTGGAAGCTGCTGCTTCTTTAAGTAATTGCATTATTTGGTGTTAAAGATTCCTTTTAGTTCTAGCTTCCCATCCTAAGATCTCATATTCTAATATATTCTACAATTAAATCTCTTATGCCAAAAAGCTACTATTTTGATTTTTTTCTCTTTAAAATTCACACAGTGGGTGAACTAACGCATTTTAAAATAGAAAATTTTTTGTTTCTTTCTCTCTGGGCTTTTAGCTTCTGCTCGCATCACCCTGACTCAGGATAGTTCTACACCCTAAGCTCAGTATCTAGATGGAAAACAAAACAAATGATACAAATATTAATGCACCTAAAGCTGTAATGAAGTTTCCCTGGGGAGTCCCTGACAGCGAAGCTAGCTGGCTAGATTATTATTTGTCCAAATGTGGTATTTTTCCTCCCTTCGATGTGAGGTAGCAGGCACAGCTGCCCTTTACCTTGTAGGCTGAGCGGGCAGAATGGCGACCTAGGAAGGGCCCGAGGCCTCCCAGGGAGCCGATCGGGGTGACCAGAAGGCTGCAGAGCCAGCCAAGCCTGGCCAGGTGGCTGCAAAGGCAGCTAGTCCTTGGAAGCCGGGAACTGGAGCCCATCCATCCCGGCAGCGCCTGGGCCAGGGCCAGGAGGCTGGGCCAAGTCCCCGAGGCCGTCCCTGGGACCAGAAGGTTTAACCAGAGGGAAATGTGGATTTCAGTTCCAGGGTGGAAAGTTCAGCACGTCAAAGAAGGAGCTGAAAATGACTTCTTGTAATGCTCGAAGGACACCGCCTTATACCAAACCGTACATGATAAACTCACAGTGGAGTCTCTTTCCTTCTGTGCCCTGTGGAGTGTGTGCGACTTCAAAGGCAGCTCTGGCGCATTGCTCAGGGAGAAGAGTGCACATTTATTTCCGGTTTTGGCACAGTTCCGCCAATCTCTTTTTGGTGGCCAGTAAGCAAAACGCTTCCATTCCCTCTCCGTCCATTTGCATTCAGCAGATCCACCTTCGCTGTGCTAGGCGCAGTGTGCCTTTTTTACCCTGAAGACGGTTCCTTTAACCTGTACATGAGGCTTTGTTTTGCAGGAAAAGGCAAGAGAGCTGTCGATGTCAAGGAAATCCTTGAATAGCCCGGTTTGGTAATTGCTGCCGTTCATCGTCCACTCCCTTCCCACTGTAGGGTCTTCAAAGTGTAAGATAGTTTTTGTTTGCTTAAGACGAGAAATATCCTTTTAGTAGAAGCGTCATGATGTAAAGAGGCGCTCCTGTGTGCGTGGCAAAGGGTCAGGATCCCTTGGAGGTGGACCAGGGGATGTGGCGATGCCTCATGCTTGTGTGCAGCGGCAGTGCTGGGTGCATGTGTACACGTGGGTGTGTGTGCACACTCACTTCTGGAGATGTCTGGGGCTGCTCTCAAGGCTATTCCTTATCCTCGTGTTGTGTTGGGTGTGTGCTGCATATGTGTGACTGTGTCATGAGTTTTGCATGTGAGTGATACGTGTGTGTGTCATGTGTATTGGGTATGTGTTGTTTCCTGCCTGGGTGTCGCGTGTGTTTTCTGAGTTGAGTTTCCTTCCTGGCCTGTCTTTGACTTGCCTTGCTCTGTCACCTGTCCATTCCTACACCTCATAAGAGACTAGGCTTTGTGTGTGGTGTGTTTTGTTTTTGTTTTGTTTGGGTCTCACCGTATTGCCTGGGCTTGTCTTGAATTTGAGAGTCTCATGTCTCAGCTTGCTGAGTACCCGAGATTACAGGTTTGCACACCAGTGTTGGCTCTGAGTTATGTTGTTTTCGTTGCTAGTATTTATTATCCTATTTATTTCTCATCGCTCTTATTACTGTTTCACAAACTGTTCTCTGTGCCATTTGAAACTTTGCCTCCTGTTGTGGTTGGATAGTAGGTCTGCTTAACTGGTTAGAGTGAGATTCTAATGAGCCGGAAATGGTCCTGTTGTCTTATGGGTCTTTTAACTGCTCAGGGAGAAACTGCTACTCCATGTGAACTTACCACCTGATGAGGGAAAAGAGATCTGGGTCTAGTTACACAAGATATTATTAGTTTTGATGGACAAGATATTATTGACTTCACTGTTTTAGATGTTAAACTTGTTTTTATTCTACCATTAATAACTCATAACTCATCACTATTTTCCCTAATCTTTTGTTAGTAGTGGTACTTTAAGCTATAAAGGATAGCAGTACAGTATTAGTAGCAGTGACATCAGTATGCTGAAAGATTTACTTTCTCCAACTCCTTCTTCCTTCATCAAAATAGGACCTTCTTTGAAGGGTTTAGTAGAATGCATCTAATGCTGATATAATAAGTAATGTTATGATCTGAAGCATTTATCAAATGGCCAAAGTATTTCAGGTGTTAAATGAAATTTTATAAAAACTAAGAGGCATCTCAGTCATTTGTAAATATTGTCTACCTTTTATGTACACAGAGTTGCATAGAATGGTACTACCGAACACATCACCTGCAGATGGGTGTTCCCTCAAAGGGCTGATATATTCTAGTAGACACAGGGTAAAAAGGAGCCTTACATGAAATATTCATAGAGTAATATAGAAAAACTTAACCCTAAATGTTAAATTTGTTGGAGATTTACATATAAATTGGTTGGAGACACACACAGAGGCACAATATATGTGTGCATGTTGCAGATTATACAGTCAACAGAATTCAGAGAAGGAGGTCCAAGGCCAGATGAGTTGGAGAGGCCAGCATGGACTAGAGGAAGGATTTGGATAGTTTGGATGGAGAGACGAACGTGGGTAGTGGCACTGATAAGTTCAAAAAGAGGGAGTAAGCGGTGAGGATTTATGGGAAGGCCAGGATGACTTGGGCTGAGTCTTGTGACACAAAAGATATAATGAACTTTTACTAATGGCTTCAGTGTTCGAATAAAGTTGATGATATAAAAACTTTGAGAATATGCAGTTTTGTCTACAGATGCAAAGTAAGTAGTAGTTATTATCAAACCATATTATTGTGGGTTTGTTTTAAGTAGTTGAAATTATTTGTCCGCATCTTAGTTATTTTCTCGTCTTAGTTATTTCAGCAGGGCCGAAACACCCAGGACTCACAAGTTAAAGGAGGAAAAGTTTATTTCAGCTCATGGTTTGTAAAGGTTTCAGTCGATAGTTGGCTGGCTCCAAGGCAGGGTGGCTTGGCAGAGGGGCATCACAGGAGAAATGGTCCATGGCAGGGCAGGCAGGAAGAAGCGAGCAGCAAGCCTGTCTTCTTTTCTGTCCCTTTATATTCCATTCAGGCTGCAAGCCTATTGGTTGGTGCCACCCACATCCAGGGTGGGGCTTCCCATTATCCACACCCAGAACTACATAAACCAATTAGTGGGCTAATGCAATACCAGATCTAGCCTAGATCCAGCCACCTCCGAAAAGCCCCACCTATGAGCACATGAGGCTTTAGGGGGACATCTAGATACAAGCAGTGACAGTAAATGTTGAAAGAAAATTGTGAAGTTACAAGCACTTGTATTCCCAAATACATTGTAATACCGTAAATGAAACAAGGTGCGAAAGTACCTTTGACCTTGCATGAGAAGATGGACATACTGTTGGGAGTACTGGACTTTGGATGTCTTCCAGGAGGTACATCCTAGCAAAGTTAGTTCCTTGCATGTGGTGGATTTTTAAGAGATTTCAGTGAATGAATGCATGAATATAGTGTAGAAACATCCTTTAGTGTTGACCTCAAAGAGAGGCTATAAGTGACACATTCTAGTGGTCTTCATTTCCAGGGACTGTGTTAAGTGTTGGTAAAGTTCCAACGATAGGCAGTATTTCAAAAGTCTTTCTGGATGGTTATTAGAACCAGTCCAAATGATTTCATTGAGTAGCTTCTGTGATCCCAGTAACCTAGGAAAAGGTGTGTGACACTTGAGTCTTGATACTACAGAATTTAAGACAAATATGAAGATGCTTACTGGGGGAAAATTAGAAAATAAAGACAATAGACAAGGCAGAAATACTTGAGGGGAGTCTGAGTGGATGTCTCTGTTACTGTTCTTTTTTTTCATTTCTTTTTTCCTTAGGAAATTGTTTCATTATATTTTCAACTGCTATCTGTACTGGTGGCATCTGTTTGGGATTTCATACCCAGACACTGAGGAGTTGCCCATCTTCTCCAAGTTCAGGTCTCCAAACCCGAACTTTCTCCAATCAAATTAATTCCCATTCCTTTTCTGTCTGTGACAACATCATTGTTCTAATCCCTCAGGCTCACAGTCATTGCCGGCTACTGTGCATCCATCTTTCCTGACACTTATCAGTTGCCATGGCTACAGTATTCAGAACTGGGAATAGATCAGAGGTGTAGAGGAAACTTTTAACCAAAGGAGCCCAAATGTGCAAAGCTAGTGCAGTGGAGAGAAGGAAATGAAATGATGGCCTTGAGCCTCTGATGGAAGATACAGATGATAGAGCTTTGACTTAATGTTACTGAGAGTTGTCACAGGACATGAGAAAGTGGAAGAAATCCCCACATAGCCTACAAGTCTCTTCTCACATACCTTATGCGTTGAGTTGCTTAATGTTGGTTTATTACTGGAGATTGAACCCAGGGCTTTCACACTGAGCTACCTCTCCAATGCTTTGTTAAAAACATTTCGACATAGTGTCTTGCTAAATTGCCCAGACTGAGCTCAGATTTGTGATCCTCCTGCCCAGCCTCGCAGAGTGCTGGGATTACAGGCATGCACCACTATGCCCAGCTGGTATATTAACATTTGATAAATAGAATTTTGCTTTCAACATTTTGGAAGAGTTTAATATTTAAAGTAAGACTGTAGTTAAATTTGCATTTTCAGTCATGGTATTTTTCTGGCATGCTGGCGGGTTTACTTGCAAAAACACATTGACTCTTTGCTGCATGGTTTTCAAGTTGTTTTGGCTTAACTGTCGATTAGTGGAACGAACTATATCACGTATCCAGGATCATCCCCACAAGTGGTATTAAAACGGAGATGGCATTACTATTGTGGATACTGAAGATGCGAGGCTGGTATTAGGTGAGGCATGGAACTAGCTTTCTAATGGTACCGCTGGCAGAATTCTCCTGGGTTCGACTGTGAGAGTTGACTTAAACTGTAATGTTCTTTGATTTTGCACCGCTTGTTGGTAGGATGGAGCTCAGTGGGAGGGGCTGATCACTGGTAGGGGAGGCACTGGGTTTGGCAAATCACTGTGGTGTTAAGGTGATAGGCCCTGAGTTAGCCCAAGTATATAAAGTTACAAAAAGGCCCAGGGCATCTTTCTACAAAAAGGATAGAAAGAGATAAAAGAAATACCTTTTCCTTTTTTTTCTTCCAGTACTAGGGATTGAACCCAGGGCCTTTGCACTGAGCTATATTCCCAATCCTTTTCTTTTCTTTTTTTTTTTTTTTTCTTCTTTGGGTGCTGGGGATTGAACTCAGGGGCTTGCACTTGCTAGGCAAGCACTCTACCACTTGAGCTAAATCCCCAACCCCTCTATTTTTTTTGAGAGTTTTGCTAAGTCACTAAATTACCCAGGCTGGGCTCAAATTTGTGATCCTCCTGCCTCAGCCTCATAGCATGCTGAGATTCCAGGCTTAAGTCACCATGCCGAGCTCTCCTTCCTTCTTTGAATTGAAGGTGTGTGTGAGATAAGAGATGAAAGGGCGTGCTTTTAGGATGCCTGAGCTACACTGCTGCAGTTACAGAGCCAAGCATATTTTACACATGCTCTCCTGCACTTTTCCAGCCGTACGGATTTTCTAGGTCTGATGTTTTCTGAGGTCTTCTTTCTATGTCTGGGAGGAAGTTAGAGGTTATTGTACGGAAATGTAGTTCCTTTAGATCTTCTGCCAGTACCCATCATCATCTTGACATAGAACCTGGTAAACAGCAATAGCTTTACATAGGGGAGGAATTCCTTTGAGCCAGAGCAGCCCCAAGAACATTACTTTCCCACACAGCGGAGGCAGAGCTCTGGTATCCAGCACTGGCTTTGGGGCTTCCTTTTGCCAGGGAGTGCCTGGATTCTTCCCCTGGCCCTCTTGTATAAGGGGTCCTGGGCATATTTCGCTTTCACAAAATACTTTTGAAGACTGTCAGTTAATTAGTGTAGTTGGGTGGTGGAAGAGACCCTCAATATTTTCCAGCAGCCATAATAATTAATAAATGATTCAGGCGAGAAGGATGAGTGGATGCTAAAATCAGTAAGTGAGAGACTGTGGGACTGAATGCTCTCAGAGTGTGACCACTTGGATCGTTCCCTTGCAAGGGGAAAAGGTGTCTTGAACAAGTGGTCAAATAAACAGCACTAATAGAGGGGATGTCTGGATGCCAAATGATTTAGTCTCTGCTCATGTCTTTGGCTACATTCCTTAACCTGAATTGAATCAGGAGGAAGCAGTCAGACAAACAAACAAACAAAAATGAAGGCTTGTGCAGTGTTCTTAAGCATTGCCAGTCATTGTGGACCAAAAAGACTAGGGCAGCTGTTTTTAGTTTAGAGGAGACTCATTTGGGGGAATACCTGTAGGAAGTGTAGATTTCATCATTCAGGGAAAATGAACTTGCATTAGATAATTACATTGCATCAATGCTGAATTTCCTGAGAGTGCTAATTGTGTATATGTAAGAAAAATTTTTTGCTCATAGGAAATTCATATCAAAGAGTTTGACTCGGTTGCCTTCATTCTTGCTGCTTTCAGATGCTCTATAATATATATGTGAGCTGTATAAAATGCATTCATGGTAGCAGTTATTATATAATAAACATATATGCAATATTTCAAATGTAATGGCATATTACAGCACTCATTTGCCTTATACGTGCACACATAGTGTCCTTGTGTATGTTTAAAGCAAATGTAGAAAAATGTTGGTCACTGGTGAATCTAGATAGATGGCATCTTTCTGCCCTATTTTTGAGGCATTTCTGAAGACTTGAATGTTTTCAAACTAAAAAGTTGGGAGAAACTCTTAAATTAAGAATGAGATGGATAACAAATTTGAGCTGTTAAACTGAAGTTCATGAGAAAATAACATTTTATTACTGTGCACAAAGCAAAGTCAGTTGATGCAGACTATTAAAAATTAGTATTCACAGCCACGAACTGTGAAGTGAAATAGATTGATTCGGCTAGTCCAGAATTCAGTGTTTTTAGAGAAGAGAAAAATTGTTGTTGGATGTCTTAGCTTTTCGTTTCTGGGAAACAGGGAGGGGAGAAGGGG
>PVJO010026662.1:0-20803 GCA_004026905.1 Hystrix cristata
TGAATGGATGATGCGTGGGTAGACGAATTCAAATTTGTGTATTGGCCCAAATGTCTGATACAAGTTCTATTTTACAATAGGATACAAGCAGCTTCATGAAAACTGCAATCCAGGAGTGGACAAATTTTGAGTCTAGTTTGTGATTTCAAGCACGGAAATTAATTTCTCTCCTTTTCAGCTCTGTTAGTTAATTGGATATTATGTAATTCTCACCCAGAGTTCTAGCTATGATGCTGATTTATAGCTCCCGGTCTAATCAGCTTGAGTAAGTCATCCTTATTGTGAACACCCACATTAACCATAGAAACCATGGCCATGTTAGGGAGAGTTGATTTGTAGCCAAATCCCCTTATGTCCTCTTGTAAAAACCTGGCAGAAATCCAACTGCTCGAGTTAAATAGACATTTAGCCACACTGCGCATTAGATATGCCTGGTAACCTCAGAAAATACACTTGAATAGAACTGTTGGCTTAACCTACTACAATATGATTACAGTACAGAACAAAAACTTTTACTTGACAGCAACCATAATCATGGCACTTTTATCTAATGTGTATTTGAAAATGCACTTGATTTTAAGCCTATAAAAAAATCCAAAAGGTCTGTTATACCATTTACCCAGGAAATTAGTGTTCTTTTAAAACATATATGCGAGGCAAATTAAAAACAGACCTTTCTGGAGTTGGGGATTTAGCTCAAGTGGTAGAGCGGTTGCCAAATGCAAGGTCTTCAGTTCGATCCCCAGCACCCCTCAAAAAAAAAAAAAAAACCAAACAAACAAACAAACAAAAAAAACCAGACCTTTTTGAGGGCTGGGGGAATGTGGCTTAGTGATAGGATATTTGCCTACCATGTACAAGGTCCTGGGTTTAATTCCCAGTACTGGAAAACAACCCCAAAAATAGACCTTTTAAAAGCTTCCCTTCCTTTTTATTTTGACCACTCTCAGCCAATAACCATTCTGACATTACATCCATGGTTTTTTTTTTTTTTGGAATTACTGGAATTGAGTCCAAGGCCTTCTCACTGAGCTACATCACCAGCCCATTTTTAATTTTTGATTTGAGACAAGGTCTTGCTAAGTTGCCCAGGTTGGGCTCAAACTTTCCATCCTCCTGTCTCAGCCTCCCAGAGTGCTGAGGTTACAGGCCTGTGCCAGCAGTCTCAGCTCACATCCACATAAATTTTATCACAGAATTAAAAAAAAAAAAAGGATTGTGACTTTTAGAACATTCTAACCTAAGGTACACGGTAATTAATACCTGTGGCTCTATCACCTATTGAACTAAGATTTCCTGTTTCAGCTGAGCAATTAATGAGAAATCCATTATCCTGGGTAAGGATAGAAAACGTTTTCTCATTCCAATTTGGAATTCCAGCTTCTCCTCCTTTTGCATCTCCACCTACACACACACACACACACACACACACACACACACACACACACACGTTCTACAATCACAGTTTTGTCCACTTTTCTACTTTGGAAATGATATGCTCAGGACTAGCACTGTCCTCAGTAATACATGATTCTAAGGCTATGCCCAATCAGACAATTGCCACCTGCTCTTAAGAGTGCACAGTTTTGGTGGGAGCGTCCTCCAGTACTCTAGCAAGCACTGTGTACAGGAACTGACAGTCTTCTCTTCTTAAGATTTCTTAGGTATTTTCCAAATTGAGTTGAACTTCATTTCTGAGGCCCGATATTACTTCAGGGGCTATAATTTAGGCACCCCCTGGTGGTCAATAAAACACAACTAATTCTCCTAAACATTAATTAATATTATTTAAGCTTAATGGCCAGTTTTACAATTTATGACATAAATATTCCTTTTTTCGCCTAAATAGCTATATGGTCTATATCCTTGTGTTCAAGGCAAATGCTGCCTTAGTTATTTGTATACATATGGCTTTGTCCTGTGAACATGCTATTTATAAATCATTGAATGCCATAAAATAGCAGGTAAGGTGTTCATTCAGAAAGTCTGAGATAAAAGAGGGGAGGAAAAAACACTCATCCACATTTAATGTTTAAGGAAAACATTATTACAAACAGATCAAATTTATTTTAGACAAATTCACACAATGGGAACAAATACTTCAACTGATAACATAAGCATAGAATAGAATGTAATATATTATTAATATTTAAAGAAATAATTTTAACCTCCTTAATTGGTGTAACCAGGGAATAGAAAATGTTTCTATCACATTAGCAGAAAATCACTGTGTAATTTTTTCTTCAACGGCAGACTTGTGCACTATTTTGGGAACTGTGCTAATAGCACTGGTATTCCTAGTGTTTAAAGCTGTGTTGACATGATAAAGTGCTATAATTTTAACTTGTTATTGTGAGACAGAAACTGCCTCATTAATTTCTGCTTCATTCACAACCGAGGAACAAATCAATGTTTGCCAATGGGAATGAAGCTAAATGAGTAACAAAAAGAAAATCTAAAACCCTTGTGATAAGTCATTAGTTTAAAGGGTAGAAAAACAATTTTAAAAGAATGACTAAGTTCTGTTTAGTCAACAAAATTTAAATAAAAATGAGAAACTGTTTTAGTAAATTTAAACTGGATTGCTCACTGCATACATTTAATTTTAATCCAGTTAAACTTGAAAAAGTTTGCTCTTGGTACAATAAATGTAATACTATTAGTATAACATACTGCAGATGAAATAGCAGTATCCGTGCATTAATAAAATATGATCCTTTATTACACTAGCTATTTATGAACTTTAGATATCCAGTACTTTAAATATATTGAAGAGTCAAATAAAATGTCTTCTGTTTTATCTGTAATCCATTTAAGGATTTTAAAATACCAAGGAATGGCAGATAACCCTAAAAGGGATATGACAGATTCTATCCTTTCATTTTATGAATGAGGAAGAACCAGAAAGAGTAAAAAAAAATTGTTTAAAAACTGAACAACTAGTTAGTAAAAAAGCAAACAAGTCTGGCCCTTCTAATTACTTTCCTGTTGCTACAAAATTCAATTTTGAATGAAAACATACATGTTTTGAAAAGTCAACTCATTCTTTGCCCTTTTTAAATAGACAACCAAAGTCACCACCCATAATAATCACCTCTAAGTGGTTTATGCCCTTCCTTTCATTGAATCTGTGGCTGAAAGAATATTGCTTTATTGTCAACTGTGTAAAGAAGAACACTATTCCTCTGTGAAGAGTGCAATGGCAGAAAAACCAATACTATTTTCAAGGCAGAGCACTTTGATCAATTATAGAAAGTATTTTGTTAGAGCACCAAACCATCTAAAAATGAATCACAAGGCATTGAGTATTGGAAGATGGATGCTTACAGAGGAACATGGCAGCATTCATACTGTATTGTTCTAAATAGCATCCTAAAAACAGTTGTGTGTGTGTGTTTTGGGAATGGGAGTACCAAGGACTTGTACACACAAGAGGAAGTGGGGAGTCCTCTCTTGAATTTAAGCTGGCTGGGTCTATCACTAGGATTCAGCATTGTTTGGCCACAATTAATAAAAGTGAAAAACTGGGAGCTGGGCACAGTGATACACCCCAGTGATCCCAACTACTCAGCAGGGATGCTGAGGCAGGATTATGAGTTAGAGACTAGACTGGGCAACTTAGTGAGACAATTTCTCAAAAGTAGAATTAAAAGGGGGGCTGGGATGTTGCTCAGTGGTAGAGCACTTGCCTAGAGCTTATGAGAACCCGGGTTCAACCCTCAGTACTGAAAAAAAACAACCCAGAAAAACGAACAAAGGCGAGAAGCAAGTACGTAAGCTACCAAACCCTGGAGGTAAGTTTTAGCACAGGACAGTCGATTTCCCTCTGAGTCACCTCCAGGACAGTTCCCCAAGGGACAGAGTGAACTCTCAGCGAGCCAAGCTGTAGCACCCAAACCTCAACACTCTGGTATGTTTTAAAAGCGGAACAAAGAGAAAAGCATTTTTCCTCTCTTGGCCTGGCTAGACATATTTCTGAGTCAGAAGAGCATGTGAAGAAAGACTCTCTGGGACTAAACTGTAAGAAGACCAAAACATGCAAAATGGCCGAGGACAAAATACAGTACTCCCTTTGCTACTCTGCTTGTAATACTAAACAGACTCTTCTTCCTTTTAAACTCAAACCATACAAGCACTAAATTGGTGGGGATAATAGATGGAGGAGGTGGCCTAAGATTTTTCTGCTAGTTCTGCCACTAAATAGGTGTGCACATTTAGGGAGGTCTATTAACCACTAGACCCTCAGGCTTTTGTTTTTGTTTTTGTAAGGGAGGGCGTTTGGTCCTTTCCTGTTCAAAATTCCATGATTCCGTGTGAAAGAGATTTTAAAAAAATTATAAAGGCAAACACTTTCGAGATTATAAAAGATAGCTAGGGGCTAACCTAGGGCCCCTGAGAAATACCTCTGAAATAGTGCAAAAAAAAATTTTTTTTTATTTGAGTGTATGTATGTATGAAAGCACTTTTCTAGCAAGATTTCCATTAGAGCCTCAAAGAGAAATTAGTTTCCCCAAAAGATTGAAGATCATTGGTTGAGACAGTAAATGGAGCCTTTAGTTTCTGATTTATCTGGCTGCATAGCAGATCAGCAGCAATCCTCATATGGCTATAAAATCTGTCCTGCAAAGCCTTCTTGAGTTTCCATTTGTCTTCATGAGCTGTGTGTAATTTTTCATGAGCAAAAAATGGCTGTTTAAAATCGAGGGTCCCTTTTCATCAAATATTTAAAATTCTGGGGATTTTAAGATTTATTTTTATGTCAGTGGCTAAAAGAAAGTCATTTTATATCAGAAAATTTCAAGCATATAGCAGCTTAAACATTTGCCTACTCATGCTGAATTATTGTAATATTTCTTTCTTCTTGACTTAACTGATTTGAAACAAAAGGCTTGGCTCCTCCTTCCAACTAGCTTTTCTTTTTCTTCTGATGGTTGAGTCAACTGTGAAATAATGATGATGAATTAACTGTGGCTCTATTTGAAGTAGAAATTATCATTTTCATAAAAATTTGATCCCTAGATACATTAAATAGAAGATATTGATATAATATTCTTAAAAGAATTGGTTGGAAATTAAAGAGGAAAATGACTCTTGGGAACCTGAGGAAAGATACATGCAGGAAGAAATGAGAACCAAAAAGAAAATCTACATGATTAGATACCAAAATAGTAATAAGCCCCTAGGCATAGGAACAAGAAAAAAAAGAAATTCTTAACCAGGGAACAAATATAGCAGCAACCAGAGAGCACTGATTTTTGCATACAATAGATGACAACGACAAAAACATCATATCTGAGCTTTTCAAGGGCATCTTTTGGCTCGTAGTCTCAGGATGTTTCATGGCTTCTCATTAATTAAGGCAAAGACAGAGGCGAGGAGAAAACATCACAGGAAGAAGGATGTTGTCAGTGACTATCAGATAAATATCAGAAGCTCAGGGGAACAATCTTTTTGTGGCGGAGAAGTGCCAGTCAGGGAGTAGTGCTGATTTTTCCTGAGACAGTATCAAAGGGGTATGATGTAAAAAGAAGAACATAAGGGTTAAACATATGTCTTTAACAAAGTATTTTAGGCGATCCCAGACGCTTTTAATGGTACTCCGGTTTCCTCATATATGGCAGTATGATCAGAACTACTTCTAGTGGCTCCTAAATCCGAGTGGGAACGAAAGCAACCTTCAGCGCCCTGCACAGCTCCAGGCTCCCTTCCCAGCCCTGCAGCTTCAGGTCGCGGATCCAGTCTGTTAACTTCGAGGGCGCCGGGAGGAGACGCCGATCCTCAGATGAACCCGGTCCCCAGACGCCCCGGTCCGGGTGCTTGTATTCAGGGAGCATCCTCCTGCGACTGCTGCTTTCGAGTAACAGCTCAGCTTTTCTCCTCTCCGCGCCTCCTCAAACCCCATTCAAGAAAAAGCCTGGGATGTCAGCGGAAACGCACGCGCCCCACCCACGCGACCCGGCTCTGGGCTGCCGCCCGCAGGGGGACGCGGGCAGTTCCCCGGCCGCGGGGGGGAAGGAGTGCGCGCCCCCGCGGCCCGCGCGCGCCCGTTGTCATGGGAACGCACTCGGCCAGGCCGCCCGAGGGGCGGCGGGAGGCGGCGAAGCGGAGCGGCCGAGCGCTAGGGAGACGCTATCGCAAGATGGCGTCTGCGAGGCCGCGGGATGCGGAGTGAGCGCGCCCCGCCGGGGGCTCCGCGAGGCTGCTCCGCTCCCCGCCGCCTCTCCGCCCGCCACTGCGGCGCCGCGGCCCGGCCTCCCGCCTCGCAGGTAGCGCCGCCCGCGCGCTCGCGCCGCGCCTCAGCCGGGCGGCAGCGACAAGTGCCGGGCGCCCGGGGCTAGCGGGGCTCTCGCGTCCAGCGCGCGCCACAATAACCGAGCGTAACTTTTTCTTGCAGCGGCCCCCCGCGGCCCGGCCTGCAGCCGGCCCCGCCACGCCCCTCGGGCACCCGCTCCTGCGAGGCGTGAGCGCGTCGGGCCGATGCGGTGAGCCTGGCCCGCCCGCGAGGAGCACGCGGAGCGGCGGGCGGCGGCGAGCGCCGCGACCATGGCCCTGACGCTGTTCGGTGAGTGCAGCCCTCTCCTCCCGCCGCAGGTGGGCCGCGCCCAGGCTCGGCCGCGGCGGGGCTCGGAGCGCGGGGCCGGCTCCGCCGCGCCCATTGTTCCCGCTGGCGGCAGGGCCGGTGGGCGTTGCTCCCGGGCGGCTCGGCGCTGGGAGGCTCCGGGCTCCTGGGTGTCGCGAAAGCCTGCGAGGATTCTCCCGGACGCCAACTTGGGAGCGAAGTTGCTTAGTTGTTTCCAACCGACCTTCCCCGAGTCGGTAAATAGAGAGCCTGGAAAGTTTATTTATTTGGAGGAAGATGTCTAAGCATCTCCACCCTCCCTAGAATTACCAAATACATGTGTTACTTTTTGTTGCATTGATGGGGGATTTTTTTTTTTTGAGGGGCTCCGTGTATTCTATTGGAAACAATGATTTGTGAACTTGATATTGGTTAACGTTGAAAATGTTTGCTCTAACGAATGAGCAAACAAAGTTGGTTACTGGAAGATGAGTGTAATCAGAATATTTTTGAGTGTTCATTAAGAAAGAAATGTTATTTTCGTGATGTGATTATCACTTTTGTTTCCGTGGTTAAGACTTCAAGGTGTTTTTTCTTCACAGTCTACAGTGACAAAGGGTTGGGAAGAAGGACTGACAAGATACATTGTTTCCTTTTACAAAAGACAGACTGGTGTTTTTCTGCCTCAGTTCAGGAAAACGCAGGTGAAAAACTAGATATTCAAAGTATTTAATCTCATCAAAGAAGTAGGTACAGTGGTAGGTAACTGGAAGCTAGAAATTTCCAGTTAATTTTTATGTCACTTGATCAGGCACATTTGTGTCACATACCTTAGATGCCTTTTGATGTAAATACCTCAAAGTGAACTAATCCCTTGGAATCAGTTTTATTTCTTCTTTCTCTGAAAAATAAAACCTTGCTGTCTTCCAATACCTGGTGTCTACTCTGCATTGTTCAATGGAAGCATTTACTTAAATGGACTTTTTGGTATGAAAGTTTTAAAAATGAGGATGAGGCTCTACTCGTAGTGGGTATTTTCTTTTGAAGAAGCTGTTGTAGCTAATTAGCACCTGTTGTAGCTAAAAAATACAGTAACAGTGAGATACCATGAAGTAGATTTCTGTTTCAAACTATTTCTAATTTTCTAAAGACATTTCCCCATTTTCAAGGTTTGTTTTCAAAATTAAGATTTACAAATCAAGCACTTAGAATACCGACATGCCTAAGGAATAAAACAGGTGAATTGGAGGAGATAATGTTCTTTTAAAAGGATTCCTACAGTGTCTTTCACCACCAGGTGGAGGCGAGGAAAGGTTTCACCTGCAGTTTGACCTGTAGAAGGAAGTACAGTAGAAACTGCTGCTCTCCCTCACTGTGAACCAAGTGTCTTTAAAATTCTAAAGTCCAGTTGTGGGAACATAGAATTCACTTTACAAAACTCATTTAGTTAGTTACACTGTGAACCATTCTGTGTTATAAAGCCAAGTACACTTGTGAACAGAAGCTGTCTTTTTAAGAGCAGTAGCTGGTTTTTTGCTTTTAGGGGGTAGTTGTCTGGGATCGAACTCAGGTCCTCGGGCAAGTGCTCTACCACTTGAGCTAAATCCCCAACCGCGCAGCAGCTGCTTTTAAGTATGGTTGTACATCAGTCATCTGAGTATCTGTTAAAATATAGGTTCCTTTGCCCAAAGACTGAGGAAGGGGCCTTCACAAGGATTGCTCTTGTGATTCTTATGCACACTCAAGTTTAAGAGCTGTTCAATTAATGATAAAAATTAGGAGTTTGAATTAAACTTGCCCAGTTCAGAATAGCTTTTATAAATGTGCGGTACCAAGGGTTAGAAGAAATGGATTTTATTTTAGGTTTTTCTACTGTTTAACTAGTTGGTTTCAGAGATACCTCATGTCCCTTTATAGTTGCTGTTTTTTATTTCATTGTTTCAGACAGGATCTCCCAGTGTAGCCCGAGCCGGGCTTGAACTTGCCATCCCCCTGCCTCAGCCTCCCGAATGCTGGGATTGCAGGCATGCACCTCCACACCCAGTTTATATTTACTCTTAATGACCAATTTAGAACAAAGGAGCAATGAGATAAGGTTGTGTGAGATGGTGACAAGAAAGGAGATGAATGTGATGTCAGTCTCGAGTCAGAGTGCAATTCTTTCCCCCTTCAGCTACTCAGAGCAGCCAGGGCTGGGTTACTTGTGTGTCTTGGTTGGTAGCTTAGGCCATCAATAGACTGTAGATCCTTAACTTTGTGTTTTACCTTTCCACTCAGGCTTTGAATCAATGTAAGGAATGTACTTTTTATAGGAAATCGGTGAAAGTTAACTTAGCTTTAAAAAATGAGAGCCTCTAAAGTTACCTAATTTGTGTACATTTAATTGTTCTCCCTTCTTAAATACAAGAACTCAGTCAAACACTTGTTAAATTAAGCTGAGTCCCTCACCATCAATCACCTTTGCTGTTTAAAGTAATACTTTTGATGCAGTATATCTTGCTCTGTGATGGAAGAACTAGTCTCTCATGATTTTATAGTCTCACTTGGGCATTGAAGATGTGCCTCTGGGTACAGAGTTGAAGGCCTGGCTCATGCTAGGCAAGTAGTGCTCTATCCTGGAGCTACATCCCAGCCTCGGAAATCTTTGAAAGTTCAGGGGTTTGCAGCTATTTTTCCTCACCTTCAAATATCTCAGTATCAACCTTGATAGTTTTTTAAATCCCTGTTTCAGAAATTGTCTGAATATAGTTCCTACTCTACTCCCTTTGCTGATTTATTCAACAGACTCCCCTATACACAGTGGCAGTTGAGTGCTTAAACCCAAGTGGTGCTCTGCAGTCTTTTCTAGCATGATTCGAATGTTCCCAGTTCAGTCACAGCCTACAGGGGTACTTTGGTATTCTTCACTAACTGCTTCCCTCTGGCTGAGGAGTATTAAAAATGACCAGCGCCAAACACGTTGTTTGGCCTGGAAAGGGTAGTGAGTCAGAGTTCTAGTTCTGGCTTGCACGTTGAGTACCAAACCACCAAACAGTACCAGGACAAGATTTTCACCTCAAAGTGTCGAGTACCAAATTCCAGGAATTTCAAAGCAGTAGGTCGAATACCAATTCCATGTGGCTAGCAGCACCTAACTCTGAGATAGGATAGACGAAATAAAGGTAGGTAGAAAGTAGACCAGGAAAATTGTAATTGTAAAATTGTACTTTTAAGAAAAATTGCAGCTTTAGGACACAAATCTGTCACCAGACAGGGTCTGAGATTCCTAAAGCTGAGATAAAGAACATAACCTACACTCCCCATAAAATAAATTTGCAAATTCACTGACCACTGCTATGGGAAAGAAATTTTCAGGACTAGTCAGTAAGAGGCATGGGAAGGGTTTTTATTAGGTAGAAATTAAAGGAGACTATGGGGTGAGGATTGGGATTTAGCTCAGTGAGAGCGCTTGCCTAGCAAGTACAAGGCCCTGAGTTCGATCCCCAGCATGTCCCCCCCACCAAAAGAAGAGTACAGCCCAGAGAGGGAGAGGGAGGGGGAGGGGGAGAGAGAGAGAGAGACTTATTTCCTAGAACTGGGATCATTTATGCTTTTCCTGAAGGGGTGGAAACCCCAGGAAAAGGTGGCCCACCCGCTGAAAAAGGTACTAGCCCATTTTACAGGTATGGGCCCAATATATATTTTTTAAAGGTAAATTTTTGAGGGGTTGTTTTGGGGGCTGGAGATTGAACTCAGGGCCTTGTGCTTACAAGGCAAGCACTCTAACCACTGAGCTAAATCCCCAAACCCCGAAGATAAGTATTTTGAACATTCTTTGGATTCTCTCCACCTGTTCCTTTATCTTACGTTTCTTTTTACGTTCTCAATTAAGACAATTTATGGACTTACAGTATTCTGAGGAGTTTTGGGTGTGATGGGTCTGGAAGGAAAGGAGGCTACATTCAACCAAAAGAAGTTGCTCTGGATTGCCATAACTACTGCTGAGGCCTGGAAGTTGTAGTCTTCTTAAAAGTACAATTTTTAGTTAAGTTTCCTTGTCTCCTTTTTATTCATCTTTATTTCTTCTATCCTACCTCAACCCCACTAAAATGCCTAAGGTCTTAATCCAGTGCCTTAGACCGCTTGGCCACACTACCACTGACAAATGCCTGAGGTCTTAAAGATGCGTAAGTCTTGGCCTGTGTTTTCACCTGTATAGTAGGCCTTGACCGTTCCTTTTGACCCGTAAATGGGCTTTTCCACCCTTGCATAGGACATTCCTTTCCCCTGGAAAATGGGCCCTTCCCTTTTGAGTGGACTGTGCTCTATTACTTGTGATGGGATGGCTGTTAGCTGTGGATGAGTCGTCACCCTTCCCCTGTAGCAGGGGCCTCCCCTTTTATCTGTAGATCGAATCATCTCTTTCTGCAGATTCACAGGTTCCCAGATTTCCACCCTCAAATTTTCATAAGTACGCTAGGCTCCTGGCCACAAGGCCTTTCTCCCTCTTGGTGTCTGCACTCTCTTTCTTTGAGTTTGTACTTTCAGAATTCTGCCCAATAAAGCTCTTTATGCCTTTTACTGACTCATCATGAAATTTCTTCTCTTTGGAAGTCAGTGAACCTGTATCCTGCCCTGTGGGGGAGTAAAGGCTCCCATCTCGCTTTGGGGGACCCCCTTGCACCCTGTCTGGTGATAACTCCACAGAGGTTTGTTGGAACGTCCCCTGTAGGGAAGTACAGGGTGATTAGATAAGGAAGCCTGGTAATTACTGGATAGTAGGAGAGTCTGAGGTCACTTCTTGGCTAGATAACGACAGTGCCCTTTTGGCCGCACCAGTAGAGCCCTAGCTGGCAGAGCTGGGTGAGTGGGTATTCCGTCTGGTGGTCTCTTCCTTTGGAGCTTAATGGGGCTGTGGTTCATAGCTAGACCAGTGATGAGTTAGGCGCTCACACAGTCTCAGGACTGGCTGAACCCAGTATTGTGCTTCTCTGACTGGACAGGGTTAGCTCTGGCATTACCTGGCCCCACCCACCCCAACCTTATTTTTCCTCTCATTACTGTTTGGTCATCATCCTGGGTCAGTGGGGCGGGGTGGCAGGGGGAGTACTGGGAATTCAACCAGGGCTTTCACACTGAGCTACATCTCAAGGGCTTTTTAAAATTTGTTTCATTTTGAGACAAGTTCTCCTTAAGTTGTGAAGTTGCCCAGGCTAGGTTCAAATTTGTGATCCTTCTGAGCGCTAACATTTCTATTTTTCCTTTGTTTCAAAGACTGTGAGAAGGTAGCCCAGTGGTGAGAGCTCATCTGCCTGTCTCAGAATGTTTTATTTTTTCAGCCGTCATCAAAATCACCATCTTTAAATGCCTGTCTGCCTTCTTTCTCTTACTGATGTCAAAAAATTTAAGCATTGAGCTTTAAAAGTTTGTCTTTCAATGTGTGGCGGTTTGGTTCCGTGTAACAGAGATAAAAGAATTATAGTTGTTATAACTCTGATAGTCACCATCTGTGTACAACATACAGCACGTAAAGGAATGTTGGTGACATTCTTTTGAGTCACATCTGTCTCTGCAGATAACCATCCCACAAGTAGCCTAATCTTTGAAGGTAGAAGATAGTGATATGAGTAATTTTTAAAATTTGACGTATTTGTTAAGAAAAGAGTTTTAGGTAAACTAGATCAGTTTTTTGTCGACCTTTAAAAAAAAAACCCACCCCTTTCACCTTTTAGACATTTTTAGACATTTTTCCTACTTTCTCTCCCCCCTCAAAGTCAGAAGTGTATTTTATATTGTGTATCTTTTATAGACTATGTGTGTCTCTCCTTTATGCGTAACAAGAATGAGATTTTTTTTGATCCCCACAAAGCCACCATTTTTTTTTTTTTTTAGATGAATGTAAAGCAGCCGTAAGAGAATTAGGCAGAAAAGTACTGTTTGGTCATGCCTTGTATGTCTTCATAGCAGTTTTAAAGGAATGACATTAGTAAAATAAGTTACAGTTTTTTAAATTATATTGGTTTAGCCTAGGAATTAACAATTTACTGTCATATTTAGGGCAGCTTTAACGAAGGGGACCTTGATGGTTGAGGAGGGTGTAGTTTCTTTTTGAAGTGTCTCTAATAACATCTTTAATTTGAATAGTGTGAATGTTTTCTCAGTCTTACATGAAATGTCAATAACAGCACCTTTAGAAAACTTTAATGGAAATGTGTAAACTAAATGAAATCATTATGTTTTCTATGAAAACCCAATTCAAGACGAGCCCTTAAACCTGGCCATGTAATCAGATTACCAGCCACATTCTTATGTAGAAAATGATTTCTGTAAGTTTTGACTTTTATTGATTTATATAGTCTCAAGTATCCTTAAAAAACAAGATAGGAAGAAACTGAGAAACAGGATAATGTGACTGTATTTTACATTGAAAGTCATATGGGTAAAAAACATGCCTGACACTTTATAGATTTACATTCCTAGCGTGGCTCCTTAATTTTATAAAAGTGAATACTTTGTGAATATACTAAGAATCACTGCATTGTACGCTTTAAAAGGGCGAGTTTTAGAATATGTGAAGTATATTTCAAGCTGTAATTAGTTAAAAACTTGAGCTAAAAAAAGTTTACTTGGAAAATTGGTCTCTTAAGTTGTAAAAAATAGAAAATACTATTAGTTTTCCTTCCTCCACCACACCAAAATAAATAAATAAAAATTGATGGGTGAAACTTTTTTTTTCCTCAAATGTGTGTGCTAAAATGAGAAAAGTAGGCAGTTGTTGCGAGAAGGGAGGATGGGTTGGGCAGGCTTGTTGCCAACTGCCTAGTGGTGCAGCAGGGGCCCCCTCATTGTTTCCCATCCAGCCGCACCGGAAGTGTTCCTTTCCCTTTCCACTCTGACATTTTACCTTTCGATTTCACTGGCTGCATATATTTCATGATGTGAGGCAAGCTGAAAAAAGAGTCCAAGGAACCCATCTCTGCTCGATTAGATTTTTATGACCACGAATGTGACCTTCCAAAGCCGAACGGGTCCTCTGGGCTCTTTAAACTGCTAATCCTTCCTCATTGTCCCATTTCTGCCATCAGGCCATCTCTTCAGTCCCATACAGCCTGTGCTTTCTGTAGCATGCCTTTTATGTGGAACTTTGTGGTTGCTTTTTAGCTCCTTAATGACTGTGAAATTCGGTAGAGATGACCTTAAGATTTGAAGTAGCTTGTGCTAGGTAGGAAAGATAACAGGTGAGTGGTGGGGATGTCCGTTGGAGGGACATGCTTGACTGAAATGTTTTCCTCTGCTATTTTTCCTGGTAAATGAGTTTTACAACATTATATTAAAGTAAGATTGTTAGTGTGTTACCAATGAGGAATACCAAGCTAAATATAGGCACAGATGTTTATGTAGCATGAAAGAAACAATTTATCGACAGAAGATCTTAAAGTGCTAAGACACAGGGAAAACATTTTGATTGAGAAAGTTACACTGTGAGAGAAGAGGAAGCAGAAGTTTTAAAAGATACAGGTCGTGTGTGTGTCTGTAGTCCTTCCTACTTGGGAGGTTGAGGCAGGAGGGTCATTTAAGTCCAGGAATTCGAGTTCGTTCAGGCAACATAGTGAGGCCTGTCACAAAAAAATACAGTAGCAGTTTTATTTAGAGGGTGGGGCAATACTAAGAAGGGTTTGTTAGGAGGTGATGTAATAAAACTGTACTGAAAAAAGCGCAGGATGCTTTGTGGTTGGGGGAAGGGATAAACGATACCATTGCCTGAGAAAAGGAAGCGGACGTAAGTAGTGCTGTTGAATAATCTTGCTCCTCTGAGGAGTAGCTCTGAGGCTTGGGATGTATTTGCCTATTTTGTTATTTGTTTACTTTTCTGTTTGGTGAACATTTATTGTCTAATATGTGCCAGGTATGTATTAGTCCCTGCCTGCGGAGAATTTATATTTGTAGTGTGGGAGACAATTAAAAATGTATTTAATGTGTCAGGTGGTAAATGCTAGGAAGAAAAATAAAGCAGGGTGAGCAGTATGTGAGCAGTATGGGAGTGGTCAGGAATGGTGGGTCGCAGAGAAGGGCAGAGCGGCAGCTAGGGGAATGAAGGTCACAGACTCTCTAGGGCCCTGTGGGCCGTGTTAAGTCCTTTAGATTTTACTTTAAGATGGGAAGCTCATGGAGGATGATCCTTCTGTAGCACATAGTGTGGTAGAAAGGCTTAGATTCTGGAACAAGAGTGCAGCGTTTAATCTTTTCTCGGCCCACGCCAACTATGTGTTCTTTTTTTCTTTGGTGCTGGGGATCAAACTCAGGGCTTTGTGCCAAATATGTGTTCTTGTGTCATTTTCCTTATATGTAAACGGGCTATAAAGTCCCTTCTCCTATTTGTATAAAAATAAATAAGATCATATATGTAAGATTCTTAGCACAGTGGTTGAACATAGCTAATATTGTCACCAATATATTGTTACTAAAAATGAAGTGGAACCAAAGATCCAAGATACCAACAGAGTTTCTCTTTTTTTTTTTTTTTTTTTTTTTTTGTAATACTGGGGTTCAAACACTGGGCCTCACACATGCTCGGCAAGTGCTCTACCATGAACTACACCCTCACCCCCTCTGCATCTGTCTTAACAAGTCTATTGACCCACTTTAAAAAAGCAGTACTGAAGTATTTCTACTTATGTGTGTGCCTAAAGATGTGCCATGTGTCATTGTAGATGTCCCTCGAGGATGCTCTGGCAGAGACCTAATTCTGGTATTTACAGCAAAGATCAGGTAGATTGTTGTCACTGTGCTGGGCACTGGGACACTTCTGAAAATGTGAAAAGTGTGCCAGCCAACCAGATGCAGCCCCTTCCCTCATGCACTTTAAACATATCAAGGGAATAAACTCAATGTTTGAGACATAGTAAGGTGTTCAACCCGAGTTTGGTAAGTAAATACATAAAGTAACAAAGACTAAACTCCTGTATTTGTAACTGAACCTTTCACCTTGAATCAATTTGAATATTTGCTTTCATTTATCTTTTTCCTCCTTTATTATTTTACATTATTCTGCTGCTTGTTATGAGTCCATAAGTGGACATTAAACCTACCTCGTAGAAATTAGTGAGTTTAACTGTTTACTTCTTTAAAGTCCTACTTAAAATCTTCCATACTTAAAATTCCCCATTACTCTGAAGGTTAAGTCCAAGTTCTGTAGATTGCATGTGAGCTGTCAAGAAAGGAACTTTGTTTTCTCACCTGCCTGACCTCATCTCTTACTCTCTCTCCTTTGAGGCTGTGTTTTAGCCATACTGAACTACTTGATGTTTCCACAAAGAAGTTGCTCCATGTGCCTTTGATCCTATCATTTCCTTAGCTTTTCTTTGTCCTCACTCACATCCACATGTCTTCCTGATCTCAGTGTGAATGGTTATCTCTTCTAAATAGCCCTCCTTTGTGAGTTACCCTTTTTCTCCACCCGCAGTGCTGTATATCTGTCTGTTCTAGCACTGATCATGTGGTGACATGATGGTTGAAGTTTTCTGTCTCTTTCATTAGTTAAATTTCCTAATGAGAAAACTATAGATTTCTTCTTTATCCTTAACTGCCAGTGTTTAATGTATACCAGCTACTCACTAATTGAATGAAATTTAGAAATTACAGAGTCTGTATAGTACTTAAATTTATACATTAAGACTCAAATCCTTATTGTTATGGTTTAGATCTAAAATACACCCCCAAAGTCACATGTTCAGAGGTGGGATTTGAAAGGTGATTAGATAATGAAGACTGTAACTTCATCATTGTGCTGATCCCCTATGAGATCATAATTTGTTGGCATTGTTTGGAGGTGAAGGAAACAGGAGATGGGGCCTGGTTGAAGGGAGTGGATCATGGGGGTGTTACCTTGAGGACCTTATCTGGTCCCCAGCACTTCCTCTGTGGCTCTTTCCTTCTCTCGGCTTTTTGGCTGTAAACAGATTTCCTCTGCAACACCCTTCGCCATGATGTCTGCTTTGCCAGAGGCCTGAAGCCAATTGAGCCAGTTGACCGTGGATTGAAATCTGTGAAACCATGAGCCAAAATAAATCTTTCCTTCTTTAAATCGCTCTTCTCAGGTATTTTGTTGCAGCAACAAAAAGCTTACTCTCACAATATACCCTGGATTGTCCTTTCATTATTTTAGCTTTTTTTTTTAGTTCAATAAATGTGCCATTGTGTCATCCTTTGTTCCATACTGTACTGTGAATTCCTCAACTGCAAGCTCAAAGTCTTGAATAAAAAGGAAATCTCTCTTGGAGTGTATTCTTTGAGATTTAACTATAGTATTACTAATAACCAGCAGATGTTTCTAAATTATTTGGCATAATTGGATAACAGATTCCACGTCATTAAACTATTGTTCATTTTCATTTCAATGGTACACAGGAATTGTACATAAATTAACTTGGTTTGTTCATGTTTACCCTCAAAGTAAGGAACATAATCAAATTGAATGGGAATTCAGTGTGCAAATTGCTCATTTAACCTTTTGGAGGTCTGAAAATGAAAAACAGTATAATCTTTTGTAACTGAATTTGGGTGTTACATGAACATTGCCGTTAGTTGGTATATGTTTATTAGAAGAATACACATAAGCAAACATTTAACATTCATATTTTTAAATCAAGTAAAGACGACTTTTATTTCTGTTATTAATGCCTCTTGTTCTGGCAGAATTTGAGGTGATTTACAAAAAGATACAATGCAAGAAGATGGAAAACATGAATGTGGGAATTTTTCTGTGTTGTATCATTAGTTTATATTTCTCCCCTGGAATGCTGCTTCTGATTACAACCATGCTTTTCTATTTATTCTCTGTGATAAAGCCTTTCCTCAACTTTGGTGCTGCCTGTTAAGCACCATGATGAATTATTAGTGCCCTCCTGTTGCCAAAGGGACAGAGCAGTCTGTATGCCCACCACACTATCTGTGTGCTGCTGTTCTTTAACCTTACCTGCTTCCATCTTTTCCCAATCCTGGTGCCACAGAGAAGTCCTTTATCATAATTACTTCTGGGTTATTTGCAAATGGGATTCATCTGTAGTGAAAAGAGAGGTTGACAACCGAAGAAAAAAAATGACGCTTGTTAAAATAGCAAGAAAGATTTTATTTAAGATGATTGTGATAAATGTCAATACTGTTGCAATAGGAGAAAGAGATTGTGCTCAACTCTGACTATAACATATAGCCATGAAGCAGGTTGGGAGGTGGTGGATGGAACATTACTAAGAGAAGACATCAAGGGTGCAGGTGGAAGGGTTCTTGCTAGCCTGGCCTCACAGGATTCATGTTGAGGCCAGGCTAGGGTGATCAGATATCAAGGGTGGGGGAGGAGAATTTGATTAGATATCAAGAGTAATCATATATCATATGTGGTGAGATTTAGCAGGTGTAGTGCACTTCTTGCTCAGAGTGGGCTCTGCGGGCCTGGCAAGGTTGAGTGAGGCCTAGCTGGGGAGAGGACCTAAAGAAGCCAGAAGTTTGGACAAGGAGAAAATCTTGTCACAACTGCTACCTTACACTTTGCTTTTGTTCAACTAGAAGTGCCAATAGCCAACATCCAGTGGCTTTTTCTCAGTTCTCATGTGTGATCTTTCTGTACTATTTGATATTTTTGATAGCTTTGTTTTGGAACTACTTTTTTCTCTAGTCTTTTAAGAAATTTTGTTCCTCCGTTGTCCCTTTTCACCCTTCCTCATTTTCTGGTGTTTGCTTCTAGTGCTTTTCAGGAACTGACCTTTCTCTTGGAAGGATGCAGGCTTCAACAGTGAGCCCTGTGGACGACTCCCATCCCTGTCACTATCCCTGTCTTCCATAAGTCCAAGTCACTAGCAGGATTCAGACAGTGCATTCCAGCCCCAGAGCCTTAGTGCCTATTCTTCTGGCCTTCGCCTCTGCATCTGATACCTAGTCAGCTGCTAATTCTTACAAATGGTCACTGCTAGGCCTTCACACCTGTTTTCTCTATTTTCAACTCTCTCCACCCCTGCCACTCACTAGAAGGAATCCCTTGATTTCTTGAGTTCCTTATCATTTGATCTGTGAGTCTTCCATGGCATTTGTTAATGCATTCCTTCATAGGATTTACATATCTTATTTTTGTCATGTCTCTTCAGGGTGGATGGTTTCCTTAAGGTTCATGTCTCTCTCATTTCTGTAGTCCTTACGGTGTTTAATTTAGCACTGTGCTTCACACAATTTAGTGCTCAAAACATATTTGTTAAGGGAATAAAATAGCTCTTAAACCATGGTATGTCTGTAGTTCAAGTGTCCAGGTTAAAAATATAAACCATTACTTTTTTACATTACTTTATAATGCCTTAACCAAGTTAGCATTAGTTTATATCTCACAATGTTTCATATATTGTGTCTGTTGCACAGTATTTTGTTTTCAGTCCTTAAGGGAAGAAGTTCATATATTCTTATAATGCTGCTGTTTGTCAAGGGCAGATCTGTCCGTTACTGTGGAATTGGTTGCTTTTGTCAGCATGACTTTTTCCAAAAGTTTGTGGCAAAACTATGTTTGGATTTGTACTGTATTATATCCTGTAACAACCTCTTTAGACATCAAAGCAGAGGAGAAAGGACGCAAAACAGTAGTTGTAAAAACGGATTGTTAATCCAGATTGAGTTTTTGGTCCCTTTAACGTTGCTAGAGTCCAGCGTTCAGTTAGTTGGAAAGGTCTGACCTTGCTGAACGTCAGAAAAATGATGAAAGCTTCTGATTTGATGGCTGTTCTCTGTTCTTGTAGACTTTTCTAGGTTGCTACCAGGAAGATAGTGAAGGGAAGTCCTTTTATTCAGGTCTCCCTTTGTGACTTTGATAGTTTGGCCAAATTCCCAGGACACTTGTGGACGAGAAACTGGCCTGTAGTGTTTTTAGTGTTGCTGAGTAGAAGTCACTAAGCAGTGGGCCAAAAAAACTCACATATGTTAAATGGTGACTCAGACTCGCTGGTTTATAGGATATGTCACATATTGCTTATAATATTTTATTGTGAAAAATTGACTTTTCCTCTTCTAAAAGTTAAGTTTTAGGATGGTATTTGCTCATTGTCTCAGATTTGGATGTTGTAAAAATGCTCATTATATATATGTAAAGATGAGATCCATTAAAAACACAACTTACTATTTTTCTAAGTTATCCAGAGACTTTAAAATTACATTCCTTGAATGAAAAATGATTCTCTGGGCTTGTCAGTCAGTTCATTCTTTTAATTGAAGTTAAAGGGATGAATTATTTCAAAAGAAAAAGGGTTAGTGTACCTGCTGTAAATAGGGAGGGAGGGAGCAGAGGGGAGGGGCGGGGAAGAGGGGGGAGAACCAAGATGCATCATGTACAGGTACAAAATAAATGTGATGAATGTAACCATTATATGTACATTGTACTAATACATGTTCTTGGTTTAAAAAAATAGTTTTTGGACATAAACTAAAAAAAAGAAGAAAAAGGGACAAGATGGACTAATAGTATGATAATAAAAGCAAAGGAGGAAACAGCCGTTGCTGTACAGTAAGGAGACTTCCACAACGCCTTCAGGCCTATTGGCTTTTTTCCAGGCAGATGGAAGGGAAGGGTAATAGTTCCCTGGAGAGCCACAAGCCTTTCTTTTGAGCTTCCCCCCACCGCCCGCTGTTCCTAGGTCTGTCCAGACAGAGGAGCTCTTGCTCTCTTCTCTCGCGCGTTTTCTCTCTTACACACACACACACACACACACACACACACGCACGCACGCACGCACGCGCGCGCGCGCCTGTGCAGTGATTGCTTGATTGCACATTCTAGTCCTGGGACTTGTTCCTTAGGGGTGAATCCTCATTCAGCTTATGGTACCTCCTGATTTCACTCTTCTAATCAAGACTTTTCTCCTTTTATCTTGTCTTTTAAGTATAATAATTGACCCTGGGGAAAGCAGAGGCATTTGAAAATTTCACAGCTATTTTTGAAATAATTTTTAGTTAATTAAAAGTTGATAAAAATCTCAACAGAAAATGTCTGCCGTTTTCTGATCTTGTAATAAGCTGTTTTCCATTATCAGGGGAAGAAGGAAAACCGATGTATTTTAAATATATAAATATTAGGTAGTTTAAAAAAGATCTGTCCCAAAGTAATTTTCTCAAAAGAAAGGAGACATTTAAAACAAGTATGAAACTTTAGTATATTGTTTGCTATGTCTTTTTTTGAGAGGGTGGTGCTGGGGATCAACTCAAGGCCTTGCATTTGCTAGGCAAGCACTCTACCAC
>PVJO010026663.1:0-20743 GCA_004026905.1 Hystrix cristata
CTCCTTAGGAAGATCCTTCATCTAGTATTGAGAGTTTAAACCCAGTGAAAGAGAAAGCAGTTTTTAAAAGCCAGACTCTTCCAACTGTATGTCTTTCAGAAAGTATAAATTGTGTTAGTTACTGTAATATGGGAACATAATCTCCATGAGAAACTTGAGTCCTACGTATCCAGTGTCTTAGTCACTTTCTCAGTCCTGGGACAGATATGCAACATCCATAACTTACAGGAGGAAAGGTTTATTTTGGTTCATGTTTGGCAGATAGGAGGCAGAGAGAGAAGGCAGGAACCAGGGAGCAGGATATGCCCTACCAGGTCATGCCCACACTGACCAGCTTCTTCCAAAAAGCCCCCACCTCCTCTCACGTCGGCTGTAGCACTCCCATAATCCAAGCACATTCCAAACACACACGAGGCTTTGGAGGTAATTTTAGATCTAAACCATAACATCCAGTGAAATTAGTGAAGAGTAAGAAAAAGCTGTCTTTCCACTGCCTAGAATTTCCTTTCCTTACTGAGTGTAGCAGGGAAATGGTTGTGGAGTTGGCAAACAGAACTTTAGTGAAGACTATACAAGCTCAGTATGAGGAAATGGTAAGCTTGGGGTCTAGCTCAGCGTTAGAACGCTTGCCCAAGCATACATATGAGGAAAGCCCTGGGCAGTAGGAAAAAAAGAGCCTAGAAGAAAATGGAAGAGGATCTTTGCTTTTGGGGAAGCCTTCTCCCTGGAATTTTCTAGGAGGTTCTACATAGGTTTTCTTCTACAAAGGAAATTGAGTCTCTCCTCCTGTGAGTAATTTGAATAAATCAGTAGACTTGTACGGAATGGATGGAAGGCATCATGTCAATATCATAAAAGGCACAGAAGAGTATGAGACATAGCCCCTGACCTGGGGGAGCCCACAGAGGGAGGCGTGGAACCACAGGAGTTCAGGGAAACAGACTCCATAACCTCTCAATGGCATTCACTGGAGAGAATAGTTTGCTCTTTTAACAGTTTCCAAAAATAAACACGGTAAAGAATACTTTACTTTCATAATTTGTAACTGTCTCAGGTCACATTCTAGCACCAGCCTCCTTTTCTCTCAGTCATCTCCATCACCTTTTCCTGAACTCTGTGACTCTAGACCTGGCCCTGATCCCACTGTCCGTTTTTTTTGGCTTGCGAGGCGGGGGCGGGGGGGGAGTGCTAAGGATCGAACTCAGGGCCTTTCACTTGCTAGGCAAGCACTCTACTGCTTGAGCTAAATCCCCAACCCCTGTCCTCTTTTTTTTTTTTTAAACTATGTTTTAGAACATTTTTAGGTATACAGTAAAATTAAGTGGAGAGTGTTTTCTGACTGCTCCGTATAATCTCTCCCATTATCATTATTCCAAACCAGAGTGATACACTTTTTTATAATGAATGCACCAACCTTGTCATGTTATCACTCCCCAAGGTCCAAGGTTGACATTAGGATTCCCTTTTAGTTTTTGTTGTTCTATGGGTTTTTGACAAATGTATGAGGACAATGTATGAAGACATATGTGTACCATGGCAGCATTATACAGGGTACTCTCACTGTCCAAAAAATTCCCTCTCTTCCACCAGTTCATCACTCCTTCTCTCTGCACTCAGCCCCGACAACCTCTGATTGTCTCCATAATTTTGCTTTCCTTAAATCTCAGTCTTTTAAGGTTGGCTTTTTTTTTCTCCTTAATATGCATTTAAGTCTCCTTCATGTCTTTTCATGGCTTCATGGCTCATTTCTTTTCAGTGTTGAGTAATATTCCAGCCTTTCTCTCAGACCCTTCTCAGCTCTCAGGCTGTGTCTTGGGGAAGAGACAGAATCAAAGGCGATATGGCTATCTGGAGGGACAATGTCTCATGGACACTGAATTTGAGAGAGTCACTCATGGAGAAAATCTTCAACCCTTTAAAGCTCTGCCCCTTTTTGTTATGGCTTGTGTCTAGATGTCCCCCAAAGCCTCATGCAGCCATAGGCCTTGGGGCTCTTTCAGAGGTGGATGGATCTGGGGTGTGTGATGCTGGGGTCAAGAGTGTGTGACTACTAAATTAGTCCACTGATCGGTCTGGCATAGTTCTGGGTGTGGATAATGGGAAGGCCCACCCTGGGTGAGAGTACTACCTGCCCTAAGGGCGTATAGCCCAGATGGAATATAAGGGACAGCAGGTAGGCTGCTGCTGTAGTTTGCTGCTTTGCTGCCACCTGTCCCCCATGAGCTGTTTCTCCTCTGCGATGCCCTCTGCCATGTCACCCTGCCTTGGGTCCAGCCGACTGAACCGAAACCTCTGTGAACTGGAGCCAAATAAACCTTTCTTGCCTTAACTTTGGGTGTTGGGTATTTTGCCTCAGCAACAAAAAAAGTAACTAAGACAATTAAAAATTTTTTTAAATCCATTATAATGTGTAGGTGATGTCCCCTGTTGTTTTGCCGTTGCAGTAGGCTGAGGCAGTTTCCCAGTTTCAGGGTCTGGACTTGCAGAAGCTGGCAGATTTGGACTTGCTCCCTCCCATTCCTCTCCCAGACTCCTCGCTCTCCCCTTGCTCTGTGTTGCAGCTACATGCTGTTCCTGTTGTCCCTGTCTGGCTTCACACTCCACCATATAGTGTCTGTCCCAGGAGCATGTGCTTGCATGGGATGCGGCCGGTAGGCCTGCGTGTGAGCTGGTCTGGCTGCTGCAGGGCAGGTGTGGTTGGTGCAGCTGGTCTAATTTTATTGATGTGGAGCTGGTGTCTTTCTTGATCAAAAACAGTGCTCTCACTGAAGCAAGAGAGTATCCTCTCTACTTTCATGTCAAAAATCCTGGCTCAGCATCCCAAGTAAGTTGGCCTTGCCCCCCTCAGATCCCGCGGGGCAGGAGGGAAGGTAGTGGGTACTTCTACCTGGTTTGCTGTGGCAGGGTCGCTCACACTGATGTATTCATCAGCTGACAGGTGTTTTTATTCTATCCTCTCTCACTTCTTATGTACCCGATGACTAGGTTTTAGTACAGCAAAGGAAAAACTTGCAAAGTGTTGTACGTGTGTCTTATTAATGAGTGCTATTTATAGGTTAGCTACACTAAGTCGTTACCTTGAACCCTTCTCTCTCTGAAAATAATCTTGGCCTCATTTTAAAAGCCTGTTTAATTAGGGAATCCTCATGTCTCTTGCGCTTCAGGATTTCTTTCTTGGTTCCTTGATCAGATAGTTCAAAGAAACTAATTTTGCATCTAATAATTTTAATTTCTGATTATAGATGCAGAAGACTCCTATGATCGTCCCGGAATGCTGGAAAAGCAGCAGCTCAAACGTAGAAATAATGGGCTTTCTGCAGTCATGTGAAGAATTATAATAACATTTAGAGAAATGAAGCATTTCTGTGATGCTAGATTTTAGTACCTTCAGTTACAGTTTGCAGATTCGTATATCATTTCACAGAATCATAATTTAAAGATCCTTCCTCTTTATTTTTCTGTACCAGTATATGACCTTTCCTATTTTGATCTTCCTGTAAAGCTCTTTTTCTGCAAACAACAATTCTGGAAATAACACTCCTGGCTAGACCAGCAGGCCTGCTTTTATCTCTTCTTGGCCATCATGTACACTATCAACTGAGGTATTGACATAAAGTCCGCAGGCTTGGTAATAATGTCTGCTGAGTCTATTTACAGAAAAGGAATTTGCTGGGCCTCATTTCCTTTTGGGGATGAAGGGAGTGATTATGGATATTTTTGTATCACCTTGAGCGTAAGTGGACTGAAACATGAAAAATACAAAACAAAAAGACAAGATTCCAGACAGCTAGCATCCAAGAGCTAAGATTTAAAATTCTGGGTACCATAACAAATAGTCAAACTGAAATAAAAAAAAGATGGTAAAGTAGATAGCCTGGAAGAGTACATGGAAAAAAGTGATTCAAGAGAATGATAATGTCTTATTTCAGGCTTTTGAGTGGATGCATCATGTGCTGCTGAAAGAGAAAATGTTAGAGCCAAAACCATGAAACTGGGTCAAATGTGGTCCCTGCCTTGAAACAGAGAAGATAACTGGGGCGGGGGCCAGGCAAAGAAAGTTAATCTACACCAATGAAACAGGACGCTGTACATCAGGAGGAACTACAAGACGTTTCAGTTTTGGCAAAAGAGGTGTTACTTTATGGCAAGCAGCATCAGTTCGGGTGTAGTCTGGCTCCACCTGGCCAAAGAGGTTGAATGTGTTAGCATAGTGTATTGCAAAATAAATAAAATACAATGTGCAGTCAGCCTTTTGCACTGCTCTTGCTGTAGTGGTTTGGTTCCCAACGCAGGCACCGTTAGCTTCTCCAGTGAGCCATGACACTTACAAGTGCAAATGAATCTGTGCAAAACGTTCTACCTTCAATTTCTGATTATTGAATTTATTTTTGTCTTCAAAACCTTGACAAATTCAACTTCCTCTATGATGCTTTTTCTCTTTTTTTCTATAGAATGCTTCCTTCTTCTTCTTTTTTTTCTAAAAGCCCCATGTCATAGTATGTATATTCCTACATAAAGGTTACTTATTGTTTTATAGTATCATTTACACACCTGTTTCTCCCATTGTGTTTTAGACTATTTGAACTCAGTGACTATATTTTATTCTTATTCATAGTCTTAATGCCTAAGAAAGTTTATGGTACATATAAATTTGCTCCAAAGAAAGTAGCAAGGTGGATATGGTGGTGCACACCTGTAATCCCAGCTACTCAGGAGGCTGAGGCAGCAGGATTGCAAGTTTGAGGTCACCCTGGACAACGTAGCAGGATTCTATCTCTAAATAAAATTGCAAGGGCTGGAGATGTAGCCCAATGCTGGGTCACCTTCGGGTTTGATCCCTAGTGCCATAAAAAAGAAAGTCAGAGGACTAATATCCTTGTGCTGTGGATCATGTTAAATAACATGCCATTTTTCAGTACTCTTTGTGAGCAGGGTGCTGCATAAGGGTGGAGGACGTCATCTGCTAAGTGAGCCAGCACTGGCTCGCTCTGAAGGTCTAGTCCCTGCATGTTTGGTAGCTGACATAAGTGATCGCCACTGTTGTCACTTGGGAATTTCTCTCAGCTCTGATTTAGCCTCATCCCAGGAATTCCACTTTAGGAATTTCTCTGAACTGGATTCGGCTCCCATCTGGGCCTGCAGCTTGCTTCCAAGTTCTCACACCATTCCTTCCATGAATGTCCTTTGTTCTTGCTCTTGATACCTTCATCTGTCTACTCCAGTGAGCACATCCAGCTGGTCTGCTGTTTTCTTGGCATCTCTGATCTGCTGGCCGGCCTGCAGGACTTTGGGCTCCTCCTCTCCCAGTTACATGGTTCTCTTTTTGTTTCTCCTGAAAGCAGCCCATTGATACAATATTAGCAAAAGATGGTGCCTTATCGATAATGTCTTCTCTTTTACTAATAGTGTTAGATCGACGTTAGTGGCAGAGTGTACTACTCATATGTTTGAAGAAGAGCAATTTCTTTTGCAAAGACCGAGATTTTTCTTTTGGTTTTCTTCTGTGCTGTGTCCTAGTCACAAAAGGAGAATGTCCTGTGTGCTCCACATGGTCCCTAGTTACTGAGGGGCAGCCTGGACTTGAGCAGAGACCTGGAGGAAGAGGAAGAGTCTGGTGCCTGCCTTGTGGCTCCGCCCTCATCAGATCCGTGAGTTTTTGCACATTGCTTAACCTTCTCAGAGTCTTGTGCATAAAGCAAGACTAAGAATCCTTCTCGGGCTCAAAGCCTTATCAGGCTTTGATGACAAGGTTTGTCTTGTCATTAAAAATGTTTTACAGTGGACTCCTGAAACTTGCAGGGGTCATGTTCCTAGAGTACCTATGAATTGTGAAAAACTGAGAATTTCAGATATGGTCAGAAAAATGCCTATAAATGCCTGTTTTTGTAGTTTAAACCTCAAATATTCTATATCTATTGCAGTTATGTAATTTAATTTAATAAAACACTGTATTACTAAAGCCTTAGAGGGTGCAGGGTGTTTTGGCGGCACCTTAGGGATCTTTAGGCTTTAAGAAGAACCAAATCGAGAACACTGGAGATAGCTACACTGCAGTAGAGCAACCTGTTACGATGTGGGGATGCTGGTGCATCTGCTGGAGAAGGGTTATAGGGCAGCAGCCAGTCAACAGCAAGGAGAACTGAATAGCACTCTCAGATGGGCTTCTTGCAAACCTTGCGCCAAAAAAAACAATTGTGGAGGATATTTGCGGTCTCTGAGAAACCGCAGAGGTTTCCTCCAATGACTATTAGGATCTAAGAAGAATCCACAAACAACTCTGAACCTTGACTTTGCAGGGGTATACTATATACCATTGTTTGAGAGACTGGTTTAGTAAATTGAATATATATATATATATAAAACGTATACATTTAAAATAAATTAAATATATATGTATATAAAATAAACATTTATAATAAATTAAATACATAGTATAAAATAGGATGCAAAGTTAGAGCTTGATAAGGTCTAATTTATAAATTAGGCAAAGTTGGAGATTAACAATAACTGACAAACTATAACAAGTATAACGATATACTTCATTATTGGCATAGGAAAATTCATAGTATGAATGTGATCCAAATATGTGATGAATGTTTAAATTAAAGAAAACTGATTACAGTAAAGGACACATTACCATTAGTCCCCCTCACTTAAAATACATCCCGTCATCCTTGCTGCTTTCTGAATCAGTTCTGGAAGTCTTCTTTTGGGTCTCTAGCTGCAGTGCTATGGCTGTCTCCATGTCGCGTATCAATTCAAAACTTTTACCTTTCGTGATCATTTTTACTTGAGGGAGGAGCCAGAAGTTGCATGGTGCTAGATCTGGTGTATAACATGAATGAGGGCACACTAATATTTTTATGAGCTTGGCTTTTCATTGGATGGTATTGGCAGCAGCATTTACCATAGTTTTGATCATACCTTGTAAAGACACGAAAGAAGACTTCCAGAACTGCTTCAGAAAGTGGCAAGAATGGCTGGACAAGGGTATTTCAAGTGTGTGTGTGTATGTGTGTGTGTGTGTGTGTGTGTGTGTGTGTGTATTTTGAGAAGGATTAAGGGCTATGTGTCTTTTATTGTAATAACATTTTAATTAGAAACATTCACCATGTATTGTGATCGCCCCTAGTATACACAGAGCCCGGCATTATCTGTGCCTTCCAGTGTCAAAAGGGGACTTGGAATGTATCCCATGTGCATGAGTGGCGACAGGCATATTAGAGACAGAGGAAACGTGGTGATCAGGGAGTCTGACTTTTCTGCTCAAATTAGGAAACTGAGACTGACAGCGACCAAAATCAGAGCTGTGATTGGAACCTGACCCTCTTGACTTTGTGACTTCTGTATCACAAGGGTTGTATTTTTAAGCAGATAGATGTAAATACTGTGTAATGTTAGGAGATTCCACTGGCTGTTCTTACCTCCGGGGCATGGTCTGGAATGCCTTTATAAACCAGGCCAGACACTCGTTTTCTGCTCTCCTTTTCCCATAAGTGGAGAGCTCCATCCATCAAATTCAGCCTTCCTACATTCTAATAACCCTAGTGGAATATTAATTCCATCCTGCAACATCCGAGAGCACACATTATACAAACTTTCTTTGCCCATTTGTGGTTAATTACCTGATGGATACTTTGTTCTCAGAGAATTGCCCTTGGTGTTTTTATATATTTCCCCTTCCTTTTGTGCTCACACTGGTGCACAGCTGCTATTTTGTCTCCTCATTGGATCTTTTATCAGGTTCTGGAGGCACAGGCTTATAGAAAACAGGTGCTGAGTAAATAATTAGCCAGGAGGACAGACAGATTTCAGATGTGCCAGGCAGAAGAACATGGTGCTTTTGTATAGGTCCAAATGATGATAAAGAGACAGAGTTTCTGAGTAAACTGTCACATAAGCAAATGAGTGCTGTGATAGGATGATTTCTAAGATTTCTCCTTAGATCTGCATTTTTACCGCTATAGTGTCCACAGCACAGAATGTTACTCATGTTCATAAGTGTGACTATGATCCTGCCAGACTTGTTGGATGTCTTACGCATGTATTAAATTTAAGAAGCCCGCTTCTCCACATGCCTTCTTCCTTGACAGATGGCACTACCATGCACCGCCTTCATGGAGCCCAGCGTAGTGCAGCATTTCTTGACTGCCCTTTGTCATAACCACATCTAGTCCAAGGAGAGACTCTGCATCTAGAATATGTCCCCAGTAGAACCACATCTCACCACCCAAACAACTAAGGCTCTGGGCCGAGCCACCAGCATCTCTCAGCAGGGGGCCTCGTATTAGTCATGACAGAACCGTGTAGTGGAAAGCTGCTCACCTCATTGCAGCCGGGAAACAGAGATCAGGGCAAGAGCCAGGGAGGATGTGGCCAGGGACCAGATAGAGTCCCCAAGCCCATGTCCCCGGGATCCACCTGGCCACACCTAGAAGTGTGCTTTACTCATCCCCAGACATCTCTCAAGCCAAAGTGACAACCAGGATTAATCATCACAAGCCCTCTAACTTCCACCCTTTCCCAGCCCCTTATTTTCTACCTTGTAGACAGATTGAACCCTTTATGATTTAATCAGATCAAATGATACTCCTGCTTGAATCCTCCAGTGGCTTTTTGGTCTCGCTTGCTGTACTCCAGAGCTTGTCCTGGGGGAGGTCCCTGCATGATCAAGGCTCAGCTGGCTTCCTCCTGCAGTCTCCTCCCGTCAGGCTGTGCCCGCCCTGGCTTTCTGGCAGAGCTCACACTAGACCTTCCCTGTCTTGGCCTCTGTCATTTCTCATCCCCCCACCCCTATCTTGGATGCACTTCTTTTCAAGGGCCTACTCCCTCATTTAAGTCAATTTCATCTCTTCAGAAAGGCCACTTGACCACCCCATCTAATGTTGAACTCCTTGGTCCCCCTCTCTCTTACCCTTTGTCTTTCTCTACTGAATCTGTTACTCATGCATCTGTTTGTTATGTGCTTCCAACTGGACTGCAGCCTCCACGAGACAGGCATTGTTCGCTGTCTCTACTACAGAAAATAAATATTTGTCAAGTGAATTATTGGGATTATCGAAGCCCTGTGTTACAATGATTGCATTTCCTATTAAATCCAAGACTTGCTGCCTGTGGGGATTAAAAGGACACTGGCTATATGCAAATGGTGAAACACTGGAACTTTCACCTCGTTGTCATTGGAATTATTTGTGTTGCTGTTCTCTCTTGCCCCAGATTTATTTAAAAAAAAAAAACTATCTGTAGATTTAATGCAAATCTTTGGGAAGACTCCAGGGTAAGTCCTGGCACCAAAGTTAGAAGATGAGGGCCCTGTGAGTGTCTTCTTGTTGTCAGATGGCAAACGCAGGCAGCATGTCTTGATCCTGGATGGCTTTGATGTCTTAAGTGTTTATCTGCTTTTCAGAAATTTAAGAATCTATATTACTTTCTCCAACTCTACTTCAAACGAATAGATTTAAAACCTTCAGGAAATATTAGCTTCAGAACATTACTGTCATTATTTGGTTAATTTTTGTATCATAAGACTTGTAAGCTACCCAGAAGAAGCATACATTGTTGATAGCTCTTCCAGAATGACTAGTAATATTTATGATCCTTTTCCCCAGATTATTTTGTGTGCTTTTCTTTTTTTTTTAATTTTATTTTGGTGGTACATTTGAGATATACATAATGATAACACTCAACATAGGGAATTTGTACCTGTACATGATGTATCTTGCTGCTTCTTTTTTCCCATTGCCCTCCCCTCCCTTCACCCCTCCTCCCTCCTTAGTTACAAAAGCTTTGTTTCCATTTTTTCCTTCTATTCTCTTTTTTTTCTTGTTCCTCTCTACCTTCTCCCTCCCCCTTTCCTTGTTCCCCTTCTCATTTGAACAATTTATTCCCTTTTTCCAGTATAATACATTTATGATCTTATATTTTATCTTTCAATGGTTTCTTTTAGCTTTTCTACTTTCTTTTATTTATGGGCGATCCTAAAAGTAACTCTCCAGGTAGAAAATATTGAGACATGCATGAATTGAAGGCATAAAGCACATTTTGTGCTTCTGATCTGGTCCCTTGATAGATGACGTGAAGTCTTAGGTGTCTTTGCTGATGGCCCTGTGGCTTGAAGCATGGGAGACAGGACACTGGTTTCCAGGGTGAGTAAAGCCATTGCACAATACTTTGATCATGAAGTGTTAGGGTGTTTTGTTTCTTTTCATTTGTCTGAAAAGCCTGCGTTGGCCTCTTGGCACCTCCTTTTGTGTCCAGGTGTCTGTAAACGCTTGCCCATTTATGTGGTGGGTGTGGTTTAGTTTTTCCTCACCTTCGGCTGAACCTGGCATTGCCCGCCATCTCTAACCTGTTGGTTTAATTGAGTGTCCATCATTCCTGAAGCAGTGTCCTCAGTACACAGTAACCTCTACTCACTTTTACCTCATTTTCTCCCTTTCTCCAGTGCCTGGCTCCAAGTCCTGCCTTCTGGGTCTAGGCTAGATTTGGTCACTGTCTCCTTCTGTGATCATGGCTGAATTGCTTCACCACATGTTGCTTAGTTTCTCTGACTATAAGATAAAGCAGTTGTATTAGACAAAATAAATGCATTGATTCATCAGCAATATGCCTGGGATATTGTCCTCTCAGACACTGTGTGACTTGGCTAACTGACCTGTTTATTCATGGCCTGATCTGTCCTCATTTGTTTCAGGAGGGAGGGGTGAAGAATGGAACCCACACTTGACAGCATTTCCCTGTCTGCAGATAAGAATGGTTTTGCTTTATCTTCTGTTATCTTCAGTTCACAGAGCTGAGGACAGTGAAACACGGGACTCAGCCCAGAAAGGTGTAAGCTAACAATTCCTAGTTTCCCATTGAAGCCCGGATTTTCCCTACTTTGACTGTATGCCTTGCGTTGAACAATAAGCATACAGGAGGGATTATAATGTCAGGATGATCTAAGAGTTTTTCCTGGGCCCTCGGATGAAAACAGGATTGTGTCCTCTGATGAAGACTGCTGGGAGTGGACTAGGGGGAGAAGGGAAGAAGGATGGAGCAGGACACTGTGCATGTGTGCCTGTGTATGTGCTGAAAAAGCTCTTCTCACACTCGCTGAGAAACAGGGTTGCTCTGAAGCTTTCGGTTTGCACTGTCATGGGTCCTGCAGCGGCGCCAGCTACCTGTCTGCTCGCTTTGGTCTTGGTCAGTGACTTTTCCCTGCAGGGCTCCAGTCAGATCATTAACTCTAGCTACCTTCCTCTGAAGCATGGAGAAACACAGGTGGGCCTGTTATACGGGGAGCAAAGATTTCTTTTCCTTACCTATTACTAGGCTCATGGCTGGGGCCCCTGTAACAATGGACAGAATAACAAGAGAAAAGCATGCATGTTTATTCAATACAAGTTTTACTTGACCTGGGAGCTCTCAGAAATAGAGACCAGAAGATGCAGTGAACCTACATGATTTCTTTATGCTAGATTTGATGAAGAAGTGGAGAGCCGTGAGGAAGTGTGACTGGATAGAAGAGGATGAAGTAATGGTAATAAGCTTGGGGGAGTTAGCAAGGCCTGCTTATTCAGATTCTTCTTGTCCTGGTGTCTTTAGACATAAGGGCACACCTTTTCTCTGGGAAGAGGGAGAACACTTCTCACAGGAGGGTCTTTTTGCTTCAGCAGAGAAAGGCAGCAGAAGGTGGGTGTTTTAGTTACTTTTCTCTCGTTGTTGGGACACAATACTCGACACCCAAAGTTAGGGGAAGAAAGGTTTATTAGCTCACAGTCTGCAGAGGTTTCAGTCTATAGTCCGCTGGGTCCGAGCGTGGCAGACCGGCAGCCGACCGGCCGCAAAGTAAAGTGAGGAAATGCAAGGAATGTATGCAAATAAGCAATGCAAACAAGCAGCTAGTTAGCTTCTTCCTGTACCTTTTATCTAGGCTACCTGCCCCCAGGGCGGCCCGCACTCCCGCCCCCAATTTCAGTCTCACATCCTTGATCCCAGCAGAACCATGCCAAACCGATCAATGGATCAATTTAGTAATCACACACTCTAGATCCAGCTATCTCTTACCACATGAGGCTTTGGGGGGACATCTAGACACAAACCATAACAGTGGGAGTGACCTTCCTCTTTCTGCTGTTTTCTCAAAGGCAGAGGTGCCAGCGATCGAAATATTAGGTCCTGAATCCCATCACTATCTTGTGAAGTTTGAAGATAGCTACTCAGATAATGCATGATGTAGCATTTTACATGTTATAATATACAGTCCTTATCCTCGTTATCTTGTGATGTACTGAGTTTCAATTGGCTTTTCTGTTCTTACTGTTTTTTGTTTTGTTTTGGGTCCTTCTCTTTCATCCCTTCACTATGTAAGGCAGTGGAAGGGGCGAAGATCTGGAATCACACATTCCCTTTTAATTTTTTTTTTTTTTTTTTTTTGTGGTGTCGGGGATCAAACTCAGGGCCTTGTGCTTGCAAGGCAAGCACTGTAATCACTGAGCTAAATCCCCGGCCCCTACACATTCCCTTTTAAAATTGACCAGCAGAAGAGGGTTAATGCAGCCAGGAAGGTGGCCCACCGGGGTCCATGGCAACCAGAGACAAGTAGCAAGTACACCCGGGGCTCAGGCGTGGTTGTGGCTGGGAGGGAGAAGGCTTTGGAAAGGGACTGTGCCTCTCTGATCAGCATCGTAGACAGTTTTCACAGAAATGTGATGTCCCCAAGGTTGTTACTTGGTGAAAGGATGTACTTTTAGATGTGATCTTGCAAGCCCAAGATAAAGTTTTTGGAAATAATTGAAATGGGCTTAATATTTAACTTGTAAAGTTAAATGTCTAATTAATAAGTCACAGATAGTTCCCTGTAAATATTGGTAGAACACTGGTGGGAGCGGGTATTAGGCTGGTGACTTGAGCACAGTAGGTGCCGGCCCTGCTAGGGGTTTGTTCTGTTAGTAAGCACAAGCTAATGGTACCTTGAAGTTTAAGATTTAGTGACATAGGTATACACAGCTCTGTACAGACTCTTTTTTTTTTTTTTACTTTTAATTTGTTTCTCTCTGGTGTTTTCCAACTTCAACCATAGCTTACCGTTATTTGTAACACTATGATTCATGTTCCAAGACTCCATGAAATATTTAGGATTTTGTCAGTTTTGTAAAGTGGGACATGACAGAGATCTTGAATTCTTTAGAAATGTTATAAAATGCCCAGATTAAAGATCCTTTCACATGGAGTATTCCCTTAACGGTTCTGGCACTGTGCTGAGTGCCCAGATGATTACTTGGGAGTAGCTTATTTTGATGGGGTACTTCCAGAGGCCTGCTCTGTATTGCATGTGACACCTGGCAACTATCCTTACCTGCATGGAACCAGAAGTGCACAGCAGGGAACAGGTGATGAAAACAGAGTGTGATCTGAATAGCTGTATTTGGTGCCATGGAACTCTCTGGAGATGGAGTGCCTGCAGACACTTGTTACTGACATCCAGGGCCTCAGGTCTGACAGAGGCAGCATCTGACACAAGTTTCTTTTGAGGATATTTGAGTCTCCTTTTTTGTTCTAAAATGTGCCACCATTTCCTGCCATATTGCATAGTACCTCGAACTGATCCTCTTGTTACAGCCTTCCCATCCCCGTCCCTCCAGTTGTAAAATGGTAATAAGGAGCAATTATTGGAAAGCGATGAAAGCAGGTATAGAGCTCTAACTTTGATTCTTGGTTTTCAGAAAAGACAAAGCAATATGGCCTCACTCAGTTTTCTGTTACTATATGAGCTCCCTGAGGCTGTGTAATTTATAAAGAAAGGGGTTTATTTGGCTTATGGTTTTGGAGGCTGAAAGTTCAAACAGCATGGTGCTGGCGCTAGCTAGGGCAACCCAGCTGTATCACCTTGTGGAAGATGCATAATGGGAGGAGCATGTGCAAAAGTGAGAATTCACGTGGTGAGACAGGAAACCAGAGAAAGACTTGAGTTCCTTGAGTACTACGTTAATCTTTTGCTTCTTAGGGCACACTCCCAGTGACCCAGTGACACCCCACCCTCCCATATTAGATCCCACCTCCTAAAGTCCCCAAGTTTCTAACATATAAACCCTTAGGGGCCAACCACATCTGAACCATGGCAAACATCACCCCCACTTTCTCTCCTGGCTTGTTGCTTAACTATAGTGTTACTTAAACCCATAAAACACTTCTTAATTGAGAAAGCCCATATGAAGAATTGTTAAAGACTTAATAAATACATACAGAGGGATCTTCAAAAGCGTATTTCATTGATCTTAGTAATATATTTTGGCATAAGCACTTCACGGTGGACTAAGGAATGCTTAGCTTAAAACCATTGCCTTGTTTGTAATGCTTCATATGAGGAAACATTTTTTAGGAGCACACTTGGTGTAGGATACAGCAACTCCACTTAAGAGGTTTTATGAAAAATACCATCATATCATTAAAGTTGTAGACCTCAGGCAATATATTCTTCTTGTCTTTCCTGCTTTATGGTTGGTGTATTTTTATAATTACCCAAAGACACTTGAATATTTGTCATAAGAAAATTCCATTAAAGTTCATAAATAATATACATGTCTGCTGTAATTTTAAATGGTATAATATATTCCACAGTATATATGGAATGAAATGTATTGAAAGGTAAGGAAATGATTCCCCCATTGGTAAACTTTTTTTGTATGTGCTGGCGATTGAACTCAGGGCCTTGTGCTTGCTAGGCAAACATTCTAACCACTGAGCTAAATCCCCAACCCCGTGTATTCTTATTTTTGTAGTTTGTGTATTCTTATTCTTATAGTTCAGCTACTATTAAGTAGAGCATCTTTTTATATGTTCATGAATTGGTTGTGCTAGTGGGAGATTAGTTGTTTGGCATAGATCTTTCTTTCCAACAAGACAGTTGAAGGCTTATCAGTTGCTCAGTGGCCAGCTGACCTCGGTATCTCAGGGTCCTTCCAAAGTCATCTCATGTCTCTGGTTCACCTTGTGGGGGAAGAAGAGAGGTAGAGCTTGATGGCTTTGTCCTGACTAGACACAGTCACTTCTGTTCATGTTCCCCTAGCAACAGCTTGTCACATGACCCACCGGCAGTGTTGGGACATGTCCTCAACGAGGCAGCAGGTGACAACTCCAGCTGTGGAATAGAAAACCCATAGTTTTGGTAGACAGTGAGCCCTCCCTGCCATACGAGGCAAAGCGGAGAGTTACAGTCTAAAGACATCTAGTGTGCTCTTCTTTGGAAAGAGTCCCCCAGCTCTGAGCAAACCTGCCCAAGGGAAGGAAATGGAGAGGCTGGACGGTGGTGGAGGGGAATTATTTTTCATGCTACAGCTGTTTGTGCTCCTTGCATGTTTCATTTTCTGATGTATTAATTATTTCAGAAACGAGTAACTCCTTTAGCTTCCAAGTAACTTGTGTAAAGCCCTGTGGCTTTGCAGACCTGTCAGGTGCCCTTAGGGATGTACAGGTGTTTTGCCTGCTGGGGTGAAATTGTCTTTGGTGAGGTAGGAGATGTGACTTTAAGCCCAAATAGGAAGGGCCCTGTCTGTTTTGCTGAGACATTTTGGTTTCCCTGTCAACTGGGGGAGTGTGCAATCTTCGGGGAGCAACATCCAAGGGCCTGGAATGGTGGGTCAGATGTTGGTGATGGGGGAGGCCTCTGCGAGGAGCCAGAAGGTAGGTGAGCAATGATCAGTACTTAGAGGACAAGACTCAGAGGGCAGGTGTGGCTGTGGGGACTGTTGGGAGGGGCTGAGCTTTTCCAGAGTGCAACCAGGAAGACTTATGACCTTGTTATCCCACAGAAAGAAAATCAGTGATGATTTCAATGATCATGGTTTGAGGGCTTAGATATGTTAAAAGACAAGATTATGACAAATTTAACAATCAAACTGGCTTTTATTTGCAGATGAGTTGAGCAGAAGACTTTGGGTTTAATGATAGGAAGGGGTGGAAGAAAGCAAAAATGGGGGACAAAAACAGATTGGTGATTTCAAAGTTCTTATTAAGCTGATTTATGTAGACTGGAATCTCTTTTAAAAAATTTTTTTTTATGGATGCACCTCGAGAACATACTCTTAAGTGAAATAAATCAGTCATGCATGAGTACACATCGAGTTGTTTCTCTGATATGAGAAACCATAAGTGTACATAAAGACAAAGAGGCATAATAGATACTAGGTAAAAGAAAGATAATATTCAAAAGAGAGGAGAACTAGAAGGGCAAAAAGAAGGAAGGGAAAAGGGAAAGAAAGGGGAAAAAATGGAAAATGTAAATAAACCTGCTGTAAATAAGGAAAGGGGGGAATGCAAGGGAGAGGTGGGCAAGGGGGGGGAACCAAGATACATCATGTATAGATACAAAATAACCATGATAAATGGGATCATTATGTATACAGTGTACCAATGCATGTTCTTGGTAAAAAATAAAAAATTTAAAAAGATAATAAAAAAATTTTTTTGACAGCTGGCCCCATTTCACGGTTCATTTTGATTGTGGGGGTCATATGTGACTCCATTCTGTTTTGATCTGGTCTTCTGGGGTTTAGCGTGGAGGCTAGTTCTGAAAAACGGCCACTAACAAACTCCAATGATGGAAAGATAGCAGGTTTGATATGGGAAGGTAAAGAATTCACTGCTTAATTGAGAGAGTTGGAGGAACATGTGGGACCTCTAGGTGGAGATGTCTGGTAAATATGAGTCTGTGCCAGTGAAAAAGATCCAGGACCAAGCCAGGCTTGGAAAGGGAGGCCGCAGCCTCAGGGGAAGTGTGTGGAAGAGAAAGGAGTTGACATGCACCTATGGGGATGCCCCTGTAAGGGGTTGCTGTGGGGACCTGTGTGGAGGAAAGAACGAGAACACCAACTGTAAGGAGAATTTCTGCAGCCCCTTGCTGCCACCACATGTCCAAGGGTGGGTGCAAGAATAGGGGACGCCATGTCCTGCAGGAAGGTTTCTTAGGAACAGGAGTAGTCATGCATGGTTGGATTTGGCAAATAGTTGTCACTGATCTTGAGCAGAGCAATTCCAGAAAATGGTAGCAGGAGGCTGTGGTGGAGGGTTGAGGAATGAACGACAGTTAGACATGAAGAGAGTGCCAGACATATGTCTCCATATTCGAGAGGAGACAAATGTGGTAGCAGCTCCTGTTAGAAACTTGAGCATGTTTATAGGCCACAGGAAGGGACTGATTAGGATTATCTCTTAAGTAAGTGGATATTCTTTCCTGAAATGTATTTTTTTAAAGTAGACCTTCAATGTATGCTGGGTGTATATATAAACACACACACATCTCTGTATGTGTAATGTCAATTCATAATACTTCTGAAATTGGAAAGCACAAAATAACTCATTTGGGGTTTTAGAAATTGTACTTTGGGAGACACAGTTTTGGGTAAAACTAAATGTGTGTTCCAAAGAAAGAACAAAGGGCTTGGGTTAAAAAAGGAAAATCCTACAATGCTTGGTACAGGTGACTACTAAAGCCCACAACTTCAGGACTGACTGATCAGCTTGCATTTCCCCCCGAGACATCTATGTCTACAGCTGCAGGCAGCTCTGCGTTGGCCTTGCTGTGGTCTGCCAGATAGCCTCTAACTCTATTTTGGAATGCTATCTCCTGGTCAAAGAGGTTCCATGCTTGGTGGAATTCTGTTTGATTTCACCGTATAAATCTATCTCCTGGTTATTTTGACAATAAAACCTTTGAATGGATTAGAAAACCTTACACTCTTATTTATATATGCTTTCTCTAGATAGGCTTTAATTGATGAATTGTAATGGTGACTTTTGCTACGAAAAAAAATTCCATGTAGTTACGATAGAATAGGAATTGATTTTTTTACCTGAACTCTAGAAAATAATCTGAGGTTATCTGGGACCCAATTTTAGTACTAGCTTGATTTCTTCTAAGCAATAATTTTGCTTTAACATGAAATACTTCTTAGGATAATGAGAGCTTGTATTCAATTTTAAAGTTTAACTTTTAAAAGTTTAGTAATTTATGTTCTTGTTTGTCGAGCTATAAATCATGTAGCTTAAATTCACTCTTTTAAGGTGTAAAATTTGGTAGGTTTTCGCATATTCACAAAGTCATGTAACCATGACTGTTATCTAATTGCATGTTTTCATCACCCCAGAAGGAAATGCGCACCCATTAGCTATCACTCCCCATTCCTTCCTTTCTTAGTTGCTGGCAGTCTCTAACTAACTTTCTAGCTCTATGGATTTGCCTGTGGTCGTTTGTGTCTGGATTCATAATGTTTTCAAGGATTACTCATGTAGCTTTATTTTGTGGCTGAATAATATTTCATTGTATGGATATCCCACATTTGTTTAGCCATGTTGATGGCCATGATTGCTTTTTAAAAACGTTTGTAGTGCTGGGCATGGAACCCAGGACTTCATGCATGCTGGAGAAGGACTCTGCCACTGAGTTATAGCTCCAGTCTGGCCAGGAGAGTATTATACGTTTTCATTTTAAAGATCTGGGGTTTGGTTTATGCATGAAGAATCCAGCAGGAGCCCACTCAAGGGCTGCACTGTGGACCTGGCTTACACAGACAGAAGACGGTTCTTGTGTTTTACCTGTAATGAACCCCTTGGGAATAGAGTGTTTCTGGAGACTCTGAGATGGAACAGAAAAACCAGGCCAAGCCTGTCAGTTGACCGTCTTTCAGTGGGCTTTTTCTCTAGGTAGGAGTCCTGACCACATCACTTTGAGGCCTTTCATGGCTCCTAGCAAAATCCCAGGAAAGCATCGTGTCTGTGACTGGTCGGGGACCTGCGAGGAGCTCTTGGGCGGGAACACAGCAGCCCTGTGCTGGGCTGCCGGAACCAAGGTAATGTCTCCCTAATGGCAGGAAGTGGCTCCGTTTGCTCATTTGCTTCCTATCAACCTTTTCTGCAAGTGATGTGACCTTGTTTACACTTCTCAAAAGAAAAGACTCCTGGAAAATCCCCATAGAATGTGGCACTAGGAGGACTTCTGGTTATTTACAAGTTCTTAAGTGGTAGATGTTCTTCTGTGGCACCTTTTTTTTTTTTTTCCTTTTTCCAATGTACACGTTTTATTTCTACTAATATAGAATTCATGGCAGGGGCAGTTTGTGACCAAGGCTTTCAAGTGCTCATTATGATGGCCAAATGTTGGTTTTGCTTGGCTCTGTATGGAATAAAGTTAGCTTTAGTAATGTTCTTTATGCACCTTTTCGTAGTTTGGGAGAAACAGTGATGATGGGAATTTATGGGAAAGTAGCCACATAGACTTTTTCAGATCTGAAAACATTTTTCTAGGGATCTATGGACCTACTACTTGCTGGGGCACTTTGAATTTTTGTGTTTTCATCTTCTGGAGCCTGGTAGACATTTATTATAATTTGAAAGTGAAAATAATGGAAGCCTTCTGAACTCTAGAAGTTTCTGAGTCCTGGAAATCTTTCATTCTACAGTCAATTAAGTGAAATGTGCTGTAACTGTGGGGAGATAAACAAAACCTACTAGTAAGGTCTGTTTTATTTTTATCAATATAATCTTTGCAGGATCTTTCTTCTGTAACCATCCAACCTCAAGCTAGATGTAGCACTTCCAGCATAAATGTCACCAGAATTGATGATACCAGTTAGTCTTGTTTTTTATTGGGTCAAACTTTCTGTTCCTCTTTTGGCTTATTTGTACAGTTAATGCATCTTGTGGGTTTTCTCCCCACTGGAACATACACTTATTGTATTACATATATTGATCTATGTCTCAGGTCTTAACTTTAAGAGGTCCACATTCAGAAAATATAATATAGACTGTTAATTTTAAGAACTTCCATTGAACAACATACCTTACTTATTCTTCCCCAATTTTATCTTAAAATATAGGATACAGTCAATTCATGAAAGACTTTGCATAGTTAAAAAAAGCAACCTGTGTGTGTGTGTGTTTCTGTTTCTTTTATGACTAGATCTAAGTTATTGTGGTGACTTTTTAAATTTGGTTTTGGGCATAAAACTTGGTCTTAGCGCTGGAGATTTCAAATTTACATTAAGTTGTGATAACGTTCTTTGGAATTTGTGCCCAAAGCTTTTCTAATCAAGAAAAGAACATAGTCAATTGGTGGATTCAGGACCATGTTTTGATTGTCTTGACATTCTGCTAATAGCTATTTTTTTTTAATTTTAAACCAAGAACATGTATTGGTACATTCTACATACAATGGTCACATTCATTACATTTATTCTGTACCTATACATGATGCATCTTGGTTCTCCCCCCTCTCCCCCGCCCCTCCCACTCTGCTCCTTCCCTCCCTATTTACAGCAGGTTCATTCATCATTTTCCATATTTTCCCTTTCCCCTCTCTTTCCCCTGTTGCCTTTCTGCTTTTCCCCTTCTTTCTTTCTAGTACTCCTCTCCTCTGCACACCATCCTCCTTTTATATAATATCTATTACACCTCTTTGTCCTTATTTATAGTTATGGTTTCTCATATCAGAGAGACAATTCGATGTGTACTCATGAGTGTCTGATTTATTTCACTTAAAAGTATGTTCTCAAGGAACATCCATTTATATACGAATGACTCTAGTTTATCCTTTTTTATGGCAGCATAGTACTCCACTGTGTGGAAAAACCACATTTTCTTTAGCCATTCGTTGGTTGTTGGGCATTTAGGTTGTTTCCAAGACTTAGCTATTACAAATTGTGTTGCTATGAACATGGTGGTGCATACGTCCTTGTGGTATGACGATTTTAATTCTTCTGGGAAGATC
>PVJO010026664.1:0-20765 GCA_004026905.1 Hystrix cristata
ATTTTAAACCAAGAACATGTATTGGTACATTTTACATATAATGGTTACATTCATCACATTTATTTTGTACCTGCACATGATGCATCTTGGTTCTCCCCCCTCTTCCCCACCCCTCCCCTCTGTTCCCTCCCTCCCTATTTACAGCAGGTTTATTCATAATTTTCCATATTTTCCCTTTCCCTTTTCTTTCCTTTGTTGCCTTTCTGCTTTTCCCCTTCTTTCTTTCTAGTACTCCTCTCCTCTGCACACCATCCTCTTTTTATATAACATCTATTACACCTCTTTGTCCTTATTTACAGTTATGATTTCTCATATCAGAGAGACACCCATTATCTTTCTATCTGTAGGTGGGCTACTACTTTTCTCTTGTAGAAAACCAAGGCCAAACTTTCTACAGACTCACAAATCCTACAGATTTCTACCACCAAAACCAAATATTCCTAGGTCCAGATTATTAAGGGCTTCTTTCCCTTTTGAGGGCCCATACTGTGTTTCTTTGAATATGTACTTCTAAAATTCTGCCTAATAAATCCCTGTATTCCTCTAAAAACATTATGATTTTTTTATGGGAGTCTTTTTCTTAGACTAGTGAGTCTTAAACTATATAACAAAATTCCTAAGACGCTCAGATTCGTTAGATCAGAATCTCTGGAATGGAGCCAAGGGATCTTTATTCCTAAGGACCATGGTTACAACAATTTTCAATTCTTGGCTTAGACTACGGGCCCTTAAATCAAGAAGTGCGTTTTCCTCAGCAGTGCATCCCAAGCCTACATGGTGTTGGTCTACAGGAGGCACTCGATGCATGTTTATTGATCAAAACCAAATTGATCACAGCCTCCTCCCTGCCTCTCTTAAATTCTGGAATTTAACAGTGGAAAACTTAGTTTGTAAAGGAGAAAACCTGTAATAATGGACTTTCCAGCAGCACTTCAGAAGGTACTGGAGGGCCGAGCAACTTTCCTAATGATTGTATTTTAGGCCATTGGAAAAAGAGGAAATCTCTTTCTCCCAAAGTTACTGAAAGCTCACACCTCATCTGACTACAAGTTGAAGGCACTGATTAGGGGAATTGTATCAATTACGTACACTTACATAAGCTTTCTGTCATCCGTTTGTGTTAATTATCAGGTGATAGAGTCTCACCATGTGTTACATTGTTACCAGAGGAAATGACAGTGAGGATAAGATCAAATGTATCCTTTTACACAAAATGTCATTTTATTGGGTAACTGGGATTTTTAGTGCTTAAAGGAAGTCTAGTTAGAGTAAAAGTGTGATGGAAATTCTTCCCAACACTTGAGACAGACACCAAAATAATTCTAATGAATCCTTGATTGAATAGAAATCTGAGGGAAGAATTAGATCATGTTATATCTTATTTAAGTATTTTTATCCCTTAGTAGGTACATGACTCTTAGCAAGTTAGTTCCTACCTGTGAGCCTCAATTTTCTTATCTGAAAAATGAGGTTGTATAGTAAGCTACAACACAGGGGTTGTGCTAGGTGTAAATGAGTTAGGACGTGTAGTGCTTATAACAGCCTGGCATGTATTAAAGACCCCATTATTACTACACTGATCCACTCCCCTCCAAACACGTCCCTGGGCTTCATCATCCAAATTACACACCATTGCCATGTACATCTTTCAGTTCTGCTTCACCCTCCCGCTACTGACCTGTTCAGTTCTCATAATCTCCCTTCAAACACTTTTGGCTATGAATGGATAAACTCATAGCAAGCTGTTATTAAGTACTTAGGCTGTTTGAGACACTGTTAAATGCTTTCTATAAGTTATTTCAGTCTTCTGTACTACTCTGTGACTTAGGTGCCATTATCATCTCCAATTTCCAAATGAAAAAACGGAACCAGGTACTAGACACCAGGCCCAGGATCTCACAGCTCATGATTGACAGAAACTGAGGTAAGCTCTCGCTGTCCTCAATCCACTTCATGTCTTCCTTCCCCATACGGTAAAGACAATCCCTTCTCTACTGCATAGAATTCCCTGTCCTCCCATCAGGATTCTCTGCTTCCTTGGATTACACTACTGTGGTTTGAATATTTCCACCATAACTCATATTGAACTTTAATCTCCATTGTGAGGTATTAAGAGAGTGGCAACTTGTTCTAATTGTAGCATTTGGAGGTAAGACGTTGGGGAAATAATTAAAATTAAAGGAGGCCAAAAGGGTGGGGCCACCATGATTGCACTAGAGAGTGTAAGAAAAGGAAGAGTTAGTAAGCTTGTTTTGTCTCACAGTTTCATGCCCTCAACCATGTTGTGACTCAGACAAAAGGCCCGCACCCACTCTCAAGATATTGGCACCATGCTCTTGGACTTCCAGACTCAGGAGCAAAATAAATTTCTTTTCTTTATAAGTAATGCAGTCTGTGATATCCAGGGATAGCAACAGAAAATGGACTAAGATAAATATCCACTTCAAAAGATTGTCTTGATAGTTGAATAAAGTAATGTGTGTATAAAATGCTATGCCTAGCATTCAGTTAGTACTCAGTAAATCATAGCAACAGCTGCTGTAGCACGTTGCCTGCCATGACCAGCAGGACCTCTGCTGCCCTGGGTGACAGGCAAGGCTAAGCTGGGCACATAACAAATGTGGGCTGGCAGCTTGTATTGATGGCCGGATGGAGATGTGTTCCCTGCCCCAGTGTCTCTCACCTCAGGCTGTTTTTGAAAGAGTGACTTTTCATTCTGACTTCAATCCCTGTTTTAGAATCAGCCAGGACATCTCAGTTCCTCTAGCTTTCTAACTTGTATTTTCAATATAAAACAGATTCTTCAGAACATTCAGTAACCGTGGAGCGGGGATGTTATTTAATATGATGTTGATTATGCCGCCGTTGATTTCAGATGTGGGTGGGATCTTATCCCAATCAGAAGCTATTGTCCCCCCACAATCCCCCTTTTAAATTGCAGTGGTGCGCTTCTCACAGGATGTGTCTGAAGGATGATAGACTTCAAAGCTGTGGGCAAGCACAGGTTGGGGGCCCGACGCCAGTCAGTGTGAAGGTTTCGCTGTGAAGTATCTCTATTTGTGAAAGGAAGGTGTCACTCAAGAAACTAGTCTTTGTTGTGATCTGAGTACTGTGAATAGCCAAATGATTGCATTCTCCTGGAGGTTTCAAAGAGTCAGATGGGGAGGATGAAAACTATATGAGAAGAACTATATGAGGAGGTGGAACAGCTCAGTTCAGACGGGACTCCGGAGACACACATCTTATGCGTGCTGTTGGGAAGGGACCTTACATCAGCTCTTTCTATGGCTGTCTCATCCAGACATTAAGTGACTTTGACCTGGTCAGGATCGTGTCATGGTGAGACTGGACCCTGGATCCCCTGGGTTCTTCCTCTGCAGCTTTCTTTTAGCTGAAAGCACATATGGCAAAGTTCATTACCCATGTTGGAGTCCTTGGCAGCAAGCAGCTGAGTGGACAGAAAGGAGGGTTCAGTGGAGCATGGCTGAGCAGTCATTCTTCTGAGTCCTGAGTGCATAAGAATAACACAGGAGACATGTTACAAAGAGATTCTTCCACCCCCACATTCAATCTTCTGAATCAAATATGTTTGTGGAGGGAGAACGGTTCCTTAAAATCTGAATTTTGCATATAAATATAATGCTGACGATTGCACAAGCAGCAAGCCCTTATATAATCATTACTATGTGTCAAGCACAGCCCTAAGCATTCATAGTTATTGGCTCATTTAATAGTCACAGTGGTCCTGCAGGTAGGGTATATTATTCTCATTCCCACTTACAGATGAAGAAATAGAGGTCAGGTAACTAGCCCAAAGTCACCTGGGTGGTAAATGACCTAGCTGAGCAAGGCTGGACCTAGGGTGAGGTTGCTTGGGTAAAATACTTAAGGGAAGACTTATTCCCAGGGATGCGGGAGTGCCCCTTAGGAAGCAAATATCTCCTTAAATTTGAGGCCGTGGAGGCTTCACTGGCCTTGCTTAAATTCTGACCTTGGAGCCGGGATTGGAACTCAAGGGCTCTCACTTTGGAGCATACTTCTTCTGGTAGTACATGCACATACCCTAGGGAAGAATGTAAGGTACAAAAACAATTTCCCCCTTCTCTCCATGTGGCAGCCAAAGGTAGCCCTTCAGGAGAACCTGCCCCAAGAAGTGTCATTTGGTGACAGCCCCCAAAGCTGCATTTCATCGTCTACTCTCCAGCAGCTCCACTAGTGCTCATACTCAGGCCACACACTCTCAGGTCTGGGAGGTTATTTTTGCTGGGCCATTCCTGCCACATCAGACTGATCTGAAGCATGAATTCACTGCAGGGCTCCCCTCAGCCTGACCACAGCTGTCTCAGAATCATGCTACAGTCTGAAACTCTTTCAGTCTAATCTACCTTCCTAGCCTCTTCACCCTTCCCCTGTCCTTTCCACCAATAAATCTCCTGCATGTCTAATTCTACCCTGGTGCCTGCTTCTTGGAGAATGTGACTAGAATAGAGGATACTTGTGATCTGGTACATTAAGGTCGTGAGCCACAAAATGTGTTCATATTTAATGAAAACACATTTTCTATGCATCCCACCCATGGATACTGAATTCTTGATTGTTCATTTGACATTTGCCAGGGCTCATTATTAGTTAGCAAAGACTTCTAAGACAAAGAAATATTTATAGGATAAAATTAAATTGGAGAAAGTCTATTGAATTTCTGATTAATTGGACAAAGGTTGGTTTTTTAAAAATTGTAGCTCCAGATATGGCATTTATCTTGAAGAGCGTGTTTTGAGAACCGGTGAGTGATTCACATACTGAACATGGCGTTCTAGCCCACGTTGTCAGACCTGTACATTCTGCTCAGGCAGTTGGGCCACCTCAGTGCTATTTGGATTGTTAATTCTATTATGAGGCATGTGTCTTAGGGAAATCATCAGAGTTATATAAAATGATTTGTATGCAGGATGATCATCATGACATTGTAACCGTCTAAAAATCCAAGTAACCTTAATTGCCAATGCTGGAAGATGGTTCAGTAAGTTATTATGTTTCCACAAGAACAGAGGAGATATTCTTGATGTGCTGTTAGGAAATAAAGGAAGGTACCTGAACTCAGCATAAAATTTAATACGGTCAATGTAAAAGCATAAAGACCAGCAAAAAATAACAAAGATGTTAACAATGATACTGTCTGTATTTGAAAACAGTGGTTCTTAACTGAGTTGTTTTGACCCCTCACCCCCGGCCCAGAGGACATTTGATAAAGTCTGGAGACACTTTATGGATGTCCTGAGTGCAATGGGGTGCTACTGGCATCTAGTGGAGAGGCCAGCGATGCTTCTCATGATCCTACAATTCACAGGAAGGACAGACTCCACAGGACGAGAAATTGACTAGCTCAATGATCAAGAACACCCTCTCTAGAGGTGTGAGCCATGTTCATTTTCTTCATCATACTTCTTATAATGTATTCTCCAAACATTTTTTAAAACAATAAGCATATATTGTTTTTATTATCGGAAAAGCACATAGGAGTGATGTGTGATTAAAGTCTATCTAAATAATAAACCTAGTTTCAAAGAACTCAGTTCATAAATAGAGAGTAAGAATTCTAAGAGTTGAAGCACAGTTTCCTGATCTAATTGATTATTTTTTTCCTTCTGTATTTGTGCTTTATAAAAATGTTTCTTCCAATTGACAGCATGTTGGATGGAATGCACGTTCCAGTTGGGGAAAGATTTCCTCCTGTGGGGGACTCCTGAATTCCTGGCACTCTCACCTTCAGATTTGGGGATAATGTGTCGTTAGTGTTGCTTTCTTCTTTAGCTAGTGTTCGTCTTACCTCACGACCAATATTTTCCAAACTTCCTTCTTGGATTTGGCATGTGAAGCATCACAGTTCCCAGGGTTCATGCTCAGGTTTGCAGGTTTTTATTTCTGTGCAGGGTCTTCTGGGAATGTCACTCTTTCGGGGCTATTTCTCTCCCAAAGGCTGCAGGGCCCCTGCATAACTTTAAGTCTTGTGTTTTATTCCTTCTGCACATTTCTTGAATCCATTCTCTGCTGACACTACCCCATCATGGCTGAGGCTTTCTTCAGCATTCTCTCTTATTACTAGAGTTATTTCCTTTATAAGATTTATTCATTTTATTTTACTGATAAAAATCAAGATGCAAAACATTCTAATCATCATAAAGATCCCCTAATGGTGCCCTGTAATAGCCATCTCCTTGACCCCTATGACCACTAACCTGTTACCTATTTCTATGATTTTGCTGTTCGTTGTTCTATGGGTGTATCTATAATACATTTCCATGGTGATATTCCATGGTATCAGTGTACCGTGGTTTATTTATCCATTGACTGAAACAAATCTGAATTGTTTCCAATTTGGAGCTATTCTGAATAAAGCTGCTATAAACATTTGTATACAAGTTTTTATTGTGTGTGTGAACACACGTTTTCAATTTTTGGAAAAATTCCTGGGGTATAATTACCAGGCCATATCCTAGTTGTGTGTGTGTGTGTGTGTGTGTGTGTGCTGGAGATCGAACTCGGGGCTTTGTGCTTGTGAGGCAAGCACTCTAACCACTGAGCTAAATCCTCAGCCCCTGGATGTTTATTTTTTAAAGGTACTGCAAACTATTTTCCAGAGGACCACCAGCAATACACCAGTGATCCACTTTCTCCACATCCTTGCCAGCCTTTGGTAATGTCACTAATTTTAGTTTTAACCATTCTGACAGATGTGTAGAAATAGCTAACCATACAGCTTTCATTTTCCTAATCATTAACAATGTAGACTATGTTTTCAGGTACTTATTTACTTTTGTATATTTTTTGGTGAAATATCTGTTCGTTTGTGTCTTTTTCCTATTTCCAATTGGATTTTTTTTTGCTTTTCTCCTAAGTTTTGAGAATTTTAAAAATATATTATTACTGTTAGTCCTTTTGGGGGATACATGGTTTGAAAATATTTTCTCCCACTCTATGGCTTGTATTTATATCCATTATTACAGTTATTCTCTGTCCATTTTTCTGATCCTGATGTCTAGCCTCTTTCCTTCACGGTTGCTTCAGAAGAGTTTTAGTAGAAGATCTTACCTAACATAAAAATCTGTTAAGGATTCCAGTAGAAGTTGGCAAAATTGGTCAATTTTACATGAAAATCTAGATCCCAGGTTCTCCAAAAGATTCAGATGATTGGGCAACATTGGTTGCATTTATTTTGGTAATATTTGGAGCTAAATAACTGGTGCTCACTTTAGACTGACTTTGAAGTCTCCAATTTTCTACTTTACTTTTCCATTTGTACAGTAGTCAGACTGCTTCTAGTTACCTTCCTGACATCCCTAGTCAGCATTAAGCTTTCAATTCCTGGTTGACATAATACTACTCAAGTCTCCTTTCTGGTATGCTGTACTAGACGATGGGTCCCCCAAGGATACCCATGTTCTAAACCCTAGGGTCTATGAATATGTTACCCTACATAGCAAAATGACTTTGTGGAGGGGATTAAATAAGGATTTTGAGGTAGGGAGGTTTTCCTGGATTATCTGGGTAGGCTCAGTATGATCACAGGAGTTTTTGTAAGATGTGGCAGGAAAATGTAAGATGAAGCCAGAGAGATGTGGAGAGAGGCAGAGGCTGGAGTCCACAGCTGCATTTGATGGAGAGGGCTGCAAGTCATGGACTACGGAAGGCCTATAGGAGCTGGAAGAGTGATGAAAACTCCTAGAATTTCTAGAAGGAATGCACCCCTGCTGATACACTGGTTTTACCTGTAGGATGCATTTTGGACTCCCAACCTCTAGCACTGTAACACAATACCTCTGTGTTGCTTTAAGCCACCAAGTTTGTGATAATTTGTTACAATAACCATAGAAAAGTAGCACATACCATTCAAGCTTGCTCACCAGCTGACTTCCCCTCCTCTTAATTCTTATTTCCTTCCTTTTTACTCCCTTCTTTACACATTTGATCATCTCCCTGCACCAACTTGTCCATCATTTCCCAGGATGCCATGTTTTTCCTACCCCCGCATATTTGTGTCTTTATTTTTTGCTTTAAGTCCCCTTTTCTGCTCTGTGTTAAGCACTCGGAAGAGAAAGGGGGAGGTCTTCCTCGGAATTAGTAACTGGTGAAGGAGTTTCTGCCACTCGTGTGGGTCAATCTGAGGTTAGTGGGAGGCACTGAACGTCAGCCACAAGCTTCCTGCTTGAGAAAGAATTTGAGTTAGAAAAGAAAGCAGGGTGTAGAACAGGGCTTCGTGGCCTGAAGTCCTCTAAGTACAGTAGAGCGATACCATGGGCGGTGTAAAGATGAACTGCCACGGCAGGTGGAAAGAGGGTCCACAGTGGGGCTTCCTAAAGATGCAGTTCCTTTGTGCTTTTCTCTGCTTGCCAAGCTTTCATATTTGGTATCACATGCATTTGCAGTTAAAATCGGACGTTACATTGAAGAGCTGGGACAGCAGGCAGCCAGTGTGAGTTCCACCTGTAGCCCTAGCTGCTCCAGCCCACAAGATGGCCGCCCCAAGGCACGGACAGGACTGCTCCAGCTGGCAGGACTCACAGACGCACTGACTCAACAAAGGCAGGAGCACCTCCCGTGAATGGGCTGCTCCTGGGCTGCTGGGTGCCGTTTGGTCAGGCTCCTGGCCAGGCTCACTGCCAACTCTGCTTTGTTCTCTAAGGGCAAACACGCCATCAGGGTGACCTATTACCATTGCCAAGGTGCCTGCAACCCTGGCCGGGGTCTGTAGGCATGATAATGATAAATCACATCCAGGGAGAACACAAGTCAAGCTTTGTGGGTAAGTCTCAGCATTTTGCCAGAACTGCCTCATTGGCAGCATGGAAATGTTTTCCTTTTCAGATCTGGAGCTTTCCATTCAAGGTGCTTTTAGTTGCTTTCCTCATGGCTGGGACAAAATAACCAATTAAAGGAGGAGAGGTTTATTTTGGCTTACAGTTTCAGCAGCCTCAGTCCCTATTCGGCAGGCTCGCTGCAGACACGGCTTGGCAAAGGCGGGCGGAGGAAAGCGGCTCATGTCGTGGTGGGCGGGAAGCAGAGAGAGAAAGGACAAGCTGGGGAGGGAGATGCACACTTCCAGGTCAGGCCCCCAGTGACCTGCCAAACTCCATCTAACGAGTCAGCTTAGTGCTCCCATGGTCCAACTTTCTCCCTAAAGCCCCACCTCTGAGCACACGAGGCCTTTGGGGAGTATTCTTGATAGAAACCATGAACAGTGCCTGTTCACTTCATCGCAGGCAGCCTTCTCCTTGTGCATAGAGGCAAAAGTACCATCTTAGGCTCTCTCCTCATCCCATCCCCACAATTTCTCTTTATACAGCCCTCACCTGTGGCACAGGGAAGTAGAGCCATGCTTCCCTGTTAAGCCCGAGGTCCTTCAACACAACTGTTCTTATGGACCTGTCCTCGTAAGGCAGGGAGGATTCAGCATCCTGGCGTGCTGCTGCTATGGCTTTGTGCGTGATTTGCCTGCTGGGAGGTACCCTAACAGCTGCAGTTGAGAGCATTTGAAGGTGCCAGCCTCTAGCACTGTTGATCTACTCGGTGTGTCTCTGAAAGTCTGGGGGACAATCTGGTAACCATGCTGCCTGGTGTTTCAGCAGCTGTACTATATAGACTTTTACCAGAGACTATTACATTTTCAGTTCACTTCTATGGATCGACTTTCCAGGGTTTCTTCTCCATGATTAGTTATTGTCATATATTTAGTTTGTTGTTTCCAGGGAATTATGGATTCCGAGTGGATTCATTTAGAAAGAAATTGTTTGGGGAAGTGCCACAGTGGAAGGGAATACAGCATCAGCAGTAACTCAAAAGTCAGCCCCAGCTCTGTGGAACCAAAGAGTTCAGAGTTTTTGATGCCCACCTGGGTCTCTCCAATCAGGGGAGAGACAGTGGAGGACGGAGGACATATGTCGCTTTCTGTCTTTAATGTTGACTGGCAGGTTTGCTCTGCTTTAACGAAGCTTGTGTGGGCTGCCTCATCAATTTCTACTCCCTTCCCATCTTTGTAATTGATTGAATTTCAGTCCTACTTGATGAAATTTTCTTTTTTTTTTTCCCTTCCTTTGTCTTCATAGGGATTTTAGTGGAAAATTGAAAAAGGCAGCTTTTGAGCTGCTGGCCAGATTGCATGCTAAATTGGAACTCCTAGAAGCAATTTTCAAAAGTCTGGTTTGTTCTCTTTGATTTTTTTTCCCCTAAATTTGTCTTTTTAGAAATGCCCATTTTATGGATTATAGAACAGGGATAAATGTAACTTATTATTATGAAGAATAAGGAGGTGCACTCAGTATTTATCTTTTTTAAAAAAACAATTGATTTGAATAGAAGTTTGAGAATCCTTGGCTTTTGCACTTATGTACTTGCTAGAGTCTTGGTGCCAATCTTTTCCCCTTTGGATGAGAGATGATGGGTAATTTGTCGTCATTGTGCCTTCACAATACAGTGCCTGATGTCCCATGAGTAAACAAGACAACAGATCACATCACATGTCAGCTTGTGACACCTCTTTTCACATAGCGTATGCTGCTTCTTGAATACTTCACAATTTAAGAAATTGTTTTAAATTTTGAGGTTTTCCTTTGAAATCTAGCTTCTGCTCTATTTCTATACTTCTCTTTCAGTCTTGATAATTGAAATAAAAATTTGCACTTGCTGCCACATTCTCACTACTTGCCTTGAGTCACTCGTTCTCTGCCTGGATTTTGGACCACCACACCCGCGAGCTCATCTCAAAGGTCACCATTGACTTTCACACTCCAAACTTCAACCTGCACTCTGTAGTGTCTGACTACACCTGTTACTTCACAGGGCAAATAGACATGAGCAACTTGAACTTCGCAGTTTATTATCCTTCTGTCACCCCTTCTTCCTTCCTTGTGGAATGAATCCATCTGTTGTTTAAAGCCTGTTCTTCTAGAATTTCTCTTCATCAATAGCTCCCCTTTGTATAGTCAGTCTTCCTCTGTCTACAGACTCTTCCCTAACCAGATTATGAACATATCCGAGGGCATCCTAACACACACACACACACACACACACATGCATATGGCACACATACTCAAACACACACACACATTTTCCCCTTGATTCTGTATCCTTCTTCATCTCTTCACTACCTTTTCTTGAAGCAAATTGGTTGACAAAATCATATCCACTTACTGTCTCCAAAGTCTCATCTGTCCTTTTCTGTCAAAAGTTTGAAGTGATTTTTTGTGGCATATATTGAGATGGTTATATGATTTTTCTGATCAATGAGTGTCGTGAACAATTTAGGAAGAACATTTGGCCGATCCTTGGAGTTTAGTTTTTTTAAATTTAATTTGCTGATGTTTTATTTGGCGTTCAATATCACAAAGATTTATTGCCATGTGTTTTTCTAAGAGTTCATAGTTTTAACCCTTACATTTAGGTTTTTAGCTTTCAATGTATTCTTAGGTCAAACTTAGAGATTTATGTCTTCCTTTTTTAAAGAATTTTAAAAACAATTTTTTTTACCAAGAACATGTATTGGTACATTGTATACATAATGATCACATTCATCATGGTTATTTTGCACCTGTACATGATGTATCTTGGTTTTTCCCCTTCTTCCCCACCCCTCCCTTCTGCTCCCCCCTTCCCTAAAATTTACAGCAGGTTCATTTATATTTTTCCATTTTTTTCCTTTCCCCTTTCTTTCCTTTTCCCCTTCCTTCTTTTCCCCATTCTCCCTTTCTAGTTCTCCTCTCTTTTGAATATTATCTTCCTTTATATAATATCTATTACAACTCTTTGTCCTTATTTTATATTAGAGAAACAATTCAATGTGTACTCATGAGTGTCTGATTCATTTCACTTAAGAGTATATTCTCAAGGTACATCCATTTACCTACATATATCTCTAGTTTATCCTTTTTATGGCAGAGTAGTACTCCATTCTGTAGAAAAACCACATTTTCTTTGGCCATTCACTAGTCGTTGGGCATTTAGGTTGTTTCCAAAACTTAGCTATTACAAATTGTGTTGCTATAAACATGGTTGTACATATATCACTGTGGTATGATGTTTTTAATTCTTCTAGGAAGATTCCAAGTAGAGGAATAGCTGGGTCCAGTGGAACCTCTAATTGTAGTTTTCTGAGGAATCTCCACACTGATTTCCACAGTGATTGGACCAGTCTACATTCCCACCAACAGTGGAGCAGGGTTCCCTTTTACCCACAGCCCCACCAGCATTTGTTATTGGTTGATTTTTTGATAATCACCATTCTTTCTGGAATGAGATGGAATCTTAACATTGTTTTGATTTGCATCTCTCGAATAACTAGTGATGTTGAACACTTTTTGATGTTTTCCTAGAAAGTGGTTCTGAAAGTATTGCTCATTTCTTTCTAAATGAATCCACTCAGTAACAGCAGCATCTCCAGGAACATATTGGAAATGCAGTTTTTCAGAACTCAACCTCAAACTGCTGAATCGGAAACTCTGGGTGTGGCATTCAGTAAACTATTTTAACAAGCTCTCCAGGAGATTCAAATTTGAGAAGTATTGTCCTAGAAAAGTCCTTTTCATTTTTATATGTAAGTTCATTGTATAAAGTATTACTTGTTCTTTTCTGCAAATATTCTTTTAATCTGAAATTATATCTTCTCTTCAGTTGGTAATATAGGAGAAAGGGGTCTATAGGCAGGGAAAAAATAGAATAAGGGCCTCATTAGTCATTTCTGACTAATCCTGACTAGAAAGACTTAAAACTTTACTGGAGGGATTCCGTTGGAGGCGAAGGCACTGGGTACCACAATTAATTTAAAACTTTACCAGAGAAAGCTGATTGACAAAGCAAGAGAAAGCCAGAAGCACAGAAAACCAAGATAATCACCCTCTCCCCACATCCAACAAAATGCAAAGGAGACAGCTGGTGGCCACTTAAAAGAAAGTTCTTATTTAGTATATAAAAATAAACACACCTATCATACATCTGTCGGGGGAGATCACTCCAGGATCACTACATTGCTACAGTTGATGACACACATCCTCTTAATTGCTAACTTTAAATTGTCTTGTCTATAAGGCTCTTCCTAACCAACGTATACATCCCAGAGAGAAGCCCCCAACAAGGACAAATGGACAGGAGAAATCAAACAAAGCCCACCTAAAGGAGCGTGCATGTGGGCAAAGGTGCCTTCTTGAGGGTCTTGTGGCCTGGGACTCAAGAAGCCAATCAGATTGTGACATGTTCCAGGGAGGATGGGTCCTTAATCCTAACAAAGGGGACCAGGACAAAGGCCCGGGGGAATCCCTCTTTCTGGAAACTACTACCCCATCTTCTGTCTTCTGCTGTTTCTTCTTACAAATAAAGTGCCTTCCTTCTTAAAATTCCACCCCTTTAATTCATTTCTGGTGCTGAGTTTACAATCCTGGTTGAGCTGTTCATCCCAGGCGAGCAGCAGTACATCCTGACACAACACTAATATTGTTCATTTATATCCTTATCTCTCTTCTTTGGTGTTGATTATATTTATAGAAGTTTAAATATATTAGTCTTTTCAGAGTTCCTGAAATTTTCTTTGTGGTCTGCCATTTGATCAGTTTTTCGAATATTTGTTTTTGTAGAGAATGTATAATCTCTGTTACGTGAAAAGATCTCTCTGTTAAGCAGAAAGATCTCTGTCTATTCTTTCATATATATATATTAACATCTATTTGTCAGATCTGTAACAGTCTATAGTTTTAGAATATTTTTTGATACTCAGAAAATTTAAGAAGATAGTGCAATGTGTTTGAGTATATAATACGATATTTTTAGAACTATTGGCATTATGGTGTACAGTAGGCCCCTAGTACCTATTCATATTATATAACCAGAACTTAGTGCCCTTTGACAAATACTTTCCCAATTCGTCCTCTTCCCAGTCTCTGGCAACCACCATTCTACTCTCTGCTTCTATAAATTTAACTATTTTAAATTACTCATATAATTGAGATATTGTTTGTACTTCTTAATTGAGAAGTATTTGTACATCTGTGACTGGCTTTATTTTACTTGTAATATATTCTCTAGGTTCATCTATGTTATTGCAGATAACAAGATTTTCTTTTTTGTGAAGTTTGAGAGTAGCCTACTGTCTTAGTCCTATTGGGTTATTATAACAATATACAGTGAACTGACTAGCTTATAAATAACAGGGCTATGCCACGGACATGTATAGTCTCAGTTGACATTACGTTTGTCTCAACTACAACTTCAGGTTAGAAGAGTCCAGAATCCTCACTACTGATCCATTGCCAAGAATGTCACTTCCATTGAGAATGCTGTATATCAGGTGTGCTCAGTAAGAACACAGAAATAAACTTCCTAGTTGTCAAAGTCTTTCCGGCTCTGGCAAAACAACCATGTCGACCAGGCCGGAAACAGAATGGATGTAGCCCATTCATTCAATAAATATTTATTTAATATTTTCTTGGGAAAGGTCTTTTGCTGGGCATTGGTATTACTGAATACTGTAGGCCTGGTTCCTCCTGTTTTCATGGTGCTTATATTTTTTCAGGGGGGATTAAAAACTCACTACATGATCAATTCACTACATTACAAATGCAGTGAGTACTATGAAAGAAAAGATATTTCTGCTTTTATTTTTGCTTCGTGTCTTTTGAATTAGCCACACTTTCCACAAAGGCACTACGTAACTCGGAAATAGCAGTGACGTATGTAATTTTCTTATTCCTGCTTTTGACAGAAGTGCTTCTAAAATGTAACCAGTAAGACAGTGTTTTGAGACATCATATTGAAGAATCACATATATATTCCTTGTTTTCTAACATGTTCTCCCCTCAAAAAAGTATGTTGAAAGTTATCAGATGCTTTTCTTAAGCATCTCTTAAGATTTTAATGTCATATTAGACCCATGTTCATCCTATTTTATGTATGGAAATAATTCTAATATCCAAGCACCTTGACAAATTAGAATAAAATATACTAGATACAAATGAACGATTCTCTGAATTTACTTCCCTGGTACTTTACTATTTTACTGCACATGAATTGGGCTACTGTTTTGGTTCTACATTTTCCAGTTTTTAATCATTTTTTAAATATTTTTTTATCTCTGTCATTTTTCACGTAAGATGTCTTTTGAAAGTGTAGGTCAATGTAAACCCAAAAAGGACAAACACATACTAAATTAGTTACAGGACAAGCAACAGACGTAGAGCCTAGATTCACAAAACCAAAATGTTTTATTACAGTATCTTGAAATGACTAGTTGAAAATACATTGCCCGAAGCCCTTAAAAATACAATGTCCTTAGAGGTCAGTTGGGCTGGCTTTTGCTCAGCAACCTTGAATATCATTTTAGGTTATAATAATGACAATTCCTCAGGAAGAGAATGGTAGGGAAATCCCATGGCATAAAATAAATAGATTTTATTACAGCATTTGCTCTACTGAACTAAAGTTACATGTAGATAATCCCCACTAGCCGCAGCACCTTATGATGATGATTTCCTAGGTCTTGCCCCTCACTCCAAGTGCAGCTCCCAGCACATGCGTGTCTTTTACATCCTGATTGTGTGAAGGATGAATGAAGCCAACGAGGGAACCTAGAAATCTAAAGGCCAATTCTTACTATTCCAATGTCTCAATAGAAGGCCTAAGAGATTTCATAAGTTCCACACCCAGCCACATGAGCTCAGACAAATCACTTAATTTTTCTATTTCTTTGTCTCCTGACTATAACACACAGGGATGATCGATCTTTTTCGAGAGTAGCTTCTGTATTTCACATCTTTGGATTCCAGGATGAATGAAAAACAAACAGTTGGCTTTCTGAAAGATTTATTTGAAAGACTACAATCACATGATGTATTTTTACAATAATAAAACTGAGTTGGAGATTGCCAAACTACTGACTAGTTTTAATCATCCCCATGAGCAGGAAATCTCTTCTAAAGGAAACAGAAATTCAATTCAATCCCCACATATCGAGACTTTATATCTGTCAGAAGGAGAAATTTTTGTTTGCTTTTAGTAATATGGAACAGTTATTCAAGTCAAATAAGTTACATAGTTTTGTCTTCCCAATATTTGAGAGGTGCAGCATGCTATTTTATTTCTGCTCTGAGAATGTTTGATTTGGTTAATGTTTAGCAGAGGAGAGAGAGAGAGAGTTTGAAAATTGCAGCCACTTTTCTTCCACAGCCACAGGCTGTGATGTCAAAAAAAAAAATGGTAGAAAATATGAGCTATACTATCTATAGTCTCATCCTTTGTAATTCTCCTGGGGACCCAGTGCACAGCTTCATCAGGAAGGAGACTTGACAAACAATTTAAGTGCGTTTTACATTGGCATACCACAGACTCACCCAGGACAATCCGAAATGGAAGTCTTCACGGAAAATTCTGATACTTTGTTTCTTGCCAATGAGCAGTGTCTTCTTCAAAAGAACCCATTGTGGAGAGTCTCCTTAATTTCTCCTTAGCAACTCTTTTGGAGGAAGAAAATTGGTACCTTTCAACAGACTGCCCTCCCACCCAGGAGGACATGATGAAGGACAGTATGTGGCACAGGTGAGCACTGCTGGGGGATGGGATGGAAGGGAAGGGGACAAGGTGGAGGAGTCAGGGTGGAGAGGTAAAATAGAGGACCAGAGGAGCTGGAGCCGGCCAGACAGCAACGGGAGATGAGACCTGGCGGAAAGAGAAAGGAGAGAGGGCAAATTCTAATGAAAATTCCTGCTTACTCCCCACCTTTGCTCATTAGAGAGCAATGGGATTTTGCATGAACAGTTTGTTCTTATGGGGATCGAGAGCTGACTGCTCTGAGCATTTCATGGTGCAAACTGTAGGACTTTGACTAATGCCAGCGAAGTTCTTTAATTTCTTCCAAGAAATGGAGAATACGGGAATTTTATATTACACAGATCAATCATTAGAAACAGTTTAGTAATATTATTCATGCAGTTAACATGAAGTGAGTATGGTAATAGTTGCAGGAATCAAGCAAGCATTACTCTCATAAACTTGGAGATTAAATTAAATCTTTTTGTTAAACTCATTTATTGAAAAAAATTATCAATTCTCCCAGTAACAATGTGATTCTGTGAGTTGAATTTTATGTTATTTAGAGACAACAGGGTATTCAAAGGCTTGCTTCTCTTGGATGAAGGGCTGTGAAATCTCATTTAGGAGGTAGAATGTTATAATTATATCGATCACTCAGAGCTATGATATGAGATGTTTAAGAAAAACTAATAGATATTTTACTTTTCAAAATTCAGGTAGCATGTGGCTTCCTGATGAAATCAGTTCCTTTTCACCTTCAAATCAGCTTTATTTTTGGTTCTTTCACAAACTTTTCTCCTACAAGTAGTTCCAAAACAGATTATACCACGTGTTTTCAGATTCTGCCAAGAATATGTAGTTTGTTACCCACAATTGCATCCGTATTATTGGTGGCTATGTTCCTGTGACAGGAAGATGTCAGTGATGAATTCTGACTAATAGTGTGGTGTAAGTGTTAGCTCTATAGTTGGTTTGGCCTTATAAACAAATAGATTATGCAGCTATATCTGCGTTGAAATTTTCTGCATCTGCTCATTAATGTCTAAAATTCTTACAGAAAAAAAGAAAGAACGTGTAAATACATAAAGTCTCTTTTAAGTAGAAATAATCTAAGTTTGTTTAATATGTCAAATCTAAGACAAGAGCTTGTGTGCAGATCATTTATTTTGGGAAATGATTTTAAGGACTGGGAATAAAGGACAAGGAAGACAGAAAAGTAATCCAAGGGCATATTACCAAAATTTTACCATCACAGACAGCTGAAGCTTGAATTACTTGACAACAACTGAGGAGCCATTTATAATTCACCTCAGAATTATTCACTCAAGGGGTGCATAAGGAGAATATTTATCGAATAACCTCTGTCCCCCACTGTGATGCCCCTTTCACTTCCAAGTTGGTCCAGAGAATGGGATGATGGAGCAAGTGTTCGCAGGTACGCATGCAGGAGGTGATGACAGAGAAAGCTCGAAGGGATGCACCGTGGAGCTGAGAAACTGGTAACCACTGCAAGAGCCGGAGTACAAAGGTGAGTCCAGAGGTACGTGACAGTGCCAAAGAGGCACAAAAGATACAGAGATGAAGCTCAGAACCCCAATACTGATGTTCAAGTCAATATAAGAAGATCTCATTAGAGCACATCTGCGGGGGGCCAGTGGTCCTGGGGACTCTGAGTACCTGACAGGTGAGAAATGCTGAACCGGGAAACGTAGGTAAGATCGCGTCAGGAGAATAAGTTGAGGGGTTCAGTGACCAGCTTGACCTATTTTATAGTTTTGACCAAGGCTGAGACTGCCTACATTTCATTAAATTGAAAGGTCTTCAGGCTTATAGTGACTTTGAGACCATCTCGTTGACCTCCCATCTATAGCTTATACGCTCGCTCTGTGAGTGACTTTTTGTGCTTGTCTAATGGTCTCCAAGGTCAAACAACTCAAAGTCTTCTGAGATAGTCCAGTGTAGCTTTGGACATCCCTAACTAGTAGTTGTTATGGCAAAATTTTCTCTCTGAGGTTCCTGCTTATGGGTTTTCAATCTTTGGGATTGGGACAAATAAGCTTTGAAGAGTTATCACATCTCCCTGAGGGGAGAGGGCTAAACATTTCCATTCACACTTACTCCTGCAATCATAGTGCTTTAGGTCTGTCCTCTGAGATTTCCAGCATTGGGGTGCCCAAAATCAAGGATCAAACAATGGTTTGTAAACTGATGAAGACCCAAGGGACACTGTTTCCTCTCTCAGGCTGAACAATAAGGTACTTCTAATAATACGGGCTGAGATGGACGCAGCCTTCCTGGATGCTTCTTTATACTGCTGAATGTAACTTGGCTCACAGCTGACCAAAGCTCTCGACTCTTTTTCAAATGAGATACCACTAAAACTATATTTTAATCCACATTTTATTGTTGGTATATCTTTGCAACATATGATATTTATGTTCGTCTTGGGAGATATGTACAGCACATAACCCATCGCAGTCATTTTACTTTCCCTCCTCCTGCCCAGGACCTTATTCCCCCTTCTCCAGATTGATCATTTTTTTCTGAAGGGGATAGGACAGGGAAGAAAATCTACATTAAGTCCTTATTAAATTCATCTTGCTAGACCAGCCAACTGTTGTGACATAAGACCTTTCATAATTATAATTTAAAATTTAATTGATTTGTTTTTGATTTAGCTATTTGTCATTTGCAGAAGAGAAGGAAAAAGGGTTTCCTAAGACAGGACCAAGCTTACTGCAAGTAAAAATGTCCCTTTGGGAATGGCCATTTGTATTAGTCGGCTTTCTCATTATGGATACAATACCTGACACTTACAGTTTTTAAAAGGAGAGGTTTATTTGGCTCATAGTTCAAAGGATTTAGTCCATGGTCAATGGGCTACAAGGCAGGAATGTCATGGCAGAAGGGCAAAGCTTCTCAGTGCATGGCAGCCAGAGGGTAGAGCAAGAGAACAGTGCCAGAGAGGAATGGGCCAGGGACCATACATGGTACCCAAGGACACATGTCCACGACCCACACAGACACTCTATATGCTAGGCATTTCTTAAAGCTGATATATCATTATTAAGAGTCACAATTCACCCTTTGTTCACTTTATACTGAAACACATCTCCTTCAACCACACTTAATCTTCAAATAAATATAAAAGCAAGTTCATAATTCTATCTAACATAATACAACTATCTCATGTACAACTGGAGATGCAATAATCCCTTCCCTAAAGGATCAATAGTTTCAGAATTTTTAGAAAGTCCAAATCTCTTTTGAGATATAAGGCAAACTGTAAACTTTTGTATAAATAAAAAGTAAGTTACATAATCCCAAGGTATAATAATGCAGGGTAAATATTCCCATTACAAAATGGAGAAATAAGGAGACAGAAAAGAATTGGACCAAACCAAGACCAAAGCTGTAGGGCAAACATTGAGTCCTATAGCTCCATATCTGGCAAACTGTAGTAAAATGTGAATGCCAAAGGGATTAGGAGTCCCCACTCTTACGGACAACAGTTGATTGCAGCCCACACAGCCTCTCTCTTGGAGTAGCTTCACTCATGGTAGCTTTCCTCAGCAGACACACCATATTCCTGGCGACTTGACTTCCTGGGGTTTCTAGTGCACCTCTGGTTTCATTCCCACTGTTTCATGCCCTGGGATCATGGTACTTTGCCTCTTTGTCAGTAATCTACCCTTGGGATTTATGGGAGGCCTCCCAAAAATACTCACATCCTACTCTCTAGAATATGTTAGGTTACATGTCAAAAGAAATACAGGTTACAAATTGAATTACAGTTGCTAATGAACAGGCTTTAGAGTGAGGAGCTTATTCTGAGTTATCTGGATAGGTCCAGTGTAATTGTACAGGTTCTTAAAACTAGAGAAGAAGGGCAGAAAAAATCATAGAAAGAAATGAAAGGTTGGAAGAAGAGTCAAAGTGAAGGTATATGACAACTCACCATGTCATCACTAACTTCGAAACAGAGGAAGGGTTATGAGACAAGCAATGCAAGTGACTTGTAGATGATGGAAAAATAAAAATATCTCCCATAAAGCCTTCAGAAGTGAATACATTCTTGCCTGACACCTTGATCCCAACTTAGTGAGACCCATGTGAGATGCCTAATTTTCATAATCAGACCTCTTATGTAGTTTCAGGAGAATTGATACAGGATGATACCATGTCTCTTGTTCCCTCAGATA